>JABUQX010022011.1:27500-40657 GCA_015478945.1 Trachelipus rathkii
ACAGCATCTAATGAGCCACAGTGACATAATTAGCCAGCATTTCCGTTTTTTTTATACACTAATTTATTATTATTTTACGAATGTGAGACATATATTTTATTCGCTTCGAGCCTTTAATATAGAATCCATACGATGTAGGTTCAAATATCCCTGTATCTTTACACTTTGAAATACTCTACATCCTATACGATCCTTACCCCTGGATATTTAGAAATATGTCAAGTTAAGTCGTTAACAGCTTCTCTTCAGCACCCCCACTGATAACTAGCTCGCTCCATCGGTTTAAGAGATTGTCCTGGGACTTAAAGTGTCAATCCCATTCTTTCAAGCATGTATGTTGGAACACACAATAGTAATTCACTCCAAAGCACATAAAAACCACGCTTGTTATAACATAGTAATCACTGCATCTAAAATATTCAAAGCCGTCGGGCTTTCTTCTATATAAGAAGGATACATCACTTCGGGATATTGATTTCCTATTGTACAATGTCCCGTATAGAGATATATTCATCATGCTAACGGTATGTATATGTATCATACGAAATAAGTACACTTTTACGACAGAGCACAACCTCCTACCGCTTTCAAATCCGCAACGATTATAACGCTAAAATAAGTCTCAAGAGAAAAGATAATATAAAATTACGGGACCGAGTACAAGCCTAAGAGTTCAGGAATTTTTGTATATCAGAGAAAGGTACAAGCTAACAGGAAGGCTAACCCTGTTTGCATTTGTATTTTCCTGTTTAGGCCTTACGTGCAATTCGTTTTATGTTTGTATTTGTATTTCGTGCTTATTCAATGCTATTTTTACATATGTATAGTAATATATAACGAAACGTAACAAAAATTTATCATAACCTAACTATCGCTCTGTCAAACTAATAAATGATAACTTGAACTAAGAACATAACATACCTAACTTACGAATAAACAGTTTTCATTAACAAAATTCTTTGCTTATCAAAGATAAGTATCTAACATTAACCTTAAAACTTAGCCTATCTCCCATTTTCTATCATCTCTATTCCATATCAATGTTAATTTAATAATAATATAGTAATATTTGTCATATCATAACCTAACTAACATATTGAACTATAAATGCACTCAAGCATAACAAAGTTTTAACAACCGTAAAGCTAACATGATATCACCTAAACTTAGAACATAACATACCTTACGTACGAATAAACAGTCAACATTAACAAAGTACACTGATTAATATCGGCAAAATAACTACCGCAGCATCACAAAACGTAACCTACTCCCATACTCCCGCGCCCATATTGTTTTTTACGAGGACATAAGATTTAAAAGCGCTAAGTCTTTCCACAAATGCCAATCACTTTCATCGTTATATCTAAGATATTTTTTCCCTTCCTCGATACCATCACGGAGTACATATGTAAAAAGTTAACGTTCAGGCACTAAAATTTATTCACCAGCTTAAGGAGCAGTGGTTAGAATCTATTTACCAAGCTGATCTATCTAGTAAACAAATTTACCATATTTGTATCAAATATGTGCCATTTTTGTAATTAAAGGTTTGTTATAATTATCACTACGAACAAAAAAGTTATAAAAGGTCCATATGGCATTTTGTTAAAAGTGTTATATCATTTAGAAGAATAATCATTAAGTAAATCTGTTGTTTGTATATTTGATTTTGTTTTTTTGTTTTTTTGTTTTTTTTGCAAAAGTTAATAAGAAATTTAATTCAACAGATTTTGATCGAAGCAGTTCCAGTTTCTGAAACAGATCCTTTCACCGTTTTTAGAGGCCATATTGCTGTTGATGATCTGGGTATTCGTTCTGGATCAGAATGCATTGGACTTTGTTCTTTTGAAGGAGGACTTTGCGACTGGACTAACTCACTTAATGATGATTTTGACTGGAAACTAGTAAGTTAATAATAGTTTAAGCTTCTCAATTCATGACATCTTAACTAAGACTAAATTTCTTTATGTGAAAGAAGAGTTTGATAGAGCAATATTAGAGATCTAAAATTAGTTAAAAATTGATTAAACTATATATATATATATATATATATATATATATTTATATATAATATATATATATATAATATACATATTATATTTAATATATATATATATATATATATCATATATATATATATTTATATATTATATATATATATATATTTATATATACTACATTTTACTTTGTCAACCCCCGCTTCTCTCCTACGAGAAGAGGGCGACATCGAGGTACATCGCCATTATCGCCCGTTGTGCACATTGATCCAATAGTTTTAGTGTAGTGAAATTGCTTCTGATGGCCTCTAAAGCAGAGGAATCTCTTATATGAAATGTTTTGTGTTGTCGATTGTTTTTATGGATGTATTAATAATAAACTTTCCATTAAAATGTTGAGTTGCTTGATTGAGTGAAGCGAAATTTTCTGAATGTTTCCAGATCTTGTTCTATACAATCATTACACGCTTGCCAATTTGTTCTTTTGTAATTGGTATATGTTTTTTTAAAAGAAGTGTGATTGGGGTATTTGTATTGAATTGGGATAAGTATTGAGGTGGGATCTGAGGAGAAAGCTTGAAAGGTTTGCCATGTAATAGTAACATACGTTTGAGGGGAACAGAAGGTGATGTCGGTGGATATGGTATTCTGGTTGTGTTTTGAAGTGGTTTTCATGGAGATTGATTTGTTGTTACGGATAATAAGTGAGTGTATGTAATATATGAATGCATCGCCTCTAGGTGTATGTGGAATTGGAATTGAGCCTTGTGGGGTGATGATGCAGAGTGTAGTAGGAAAGATGTGAATGGTAGGAAGGTGGCTGGAGCAATTAAATTCTTGGTGGATATAAAGGAACTATGTTTTGAGTGTGCTAGGGTTTTACCTGAGGATATGTTGTTACCTATGTTATTGTATGGTATTAAAACTATGGTCTGGAATAAGGGGGTATAGATCTAAAGTACAATGTATTCAGATGGAAAAGCTTTTAGGGTGAAAAGAATTGATAAAATGAAGGAATGAACGCATTAGGGGGTTTTGTGGCGTGAAGAAAAGAGTAAATGAGAGAATAAATGAAAGTACATTGAGAAAGTTTGGTCATGTGGAAAGGATGGATGATAGTTGGTTGGTAAAGCAGATGTATAGTTGTAAGTGTGCTTGGAATCAATCGGCTCGGAGACCGAAGAAAAAGTGGATTTAGTCGGTAAAGTAATGCCTGGAGGAGAGAAGAAAGTTATATAATATGAGGAATGGTGGGGTTTTGTGAGGAGGTATGGTTGAGGCCCACCTGGGCCAAGGGATGAACCCCACATTGACGCAAGATGCTAAATGAGGGTCTGCGCGGGTCCGTGAAAGCCTTAGGGTGGAGTTTTCTGACTGAGGCGAGTTCTCACTAAAAGGTATAAAGGGGGCTGTAAGGCTGGGATTTCTTTTCGACTTGCGTCATATTCTTCTACTACTTTTCGGCTTCCAGTGCATGCGATGCACCTTAGTAGTAGGAATCAGTAACCCCACTCAATGTTAGATTTAGCTACAATTTGATCCAAATCTGGCAACCTTTGGTTTTTTCGCCTTTTCTAGCCTTTTTTAGCTACTTTTAGTTACTTTTCGGAATACTTAGTATTATTTAGTACTTTTAGATATGACGTCACTAATGACAATAAATTTCTTAGCAAATGTTGCATTTGCAATATTTGCAACATTATCTTTTAGGTCGTTTTTGACATGTTTATATTGGTTTTCGATGTCCCCGAGTCGTTTTCCAGTACCCCTGAGTCGATTGGGCCTACCCCTGAGGCCCCAGCGTGCTGCACCGCACTGTCCAGTGCACCACTCCGTTAAGCCTAACTCCTTCTTAATCATCTTCACTCATCTTTATACATCTTTGTTCATCTTTATTTTTAGGTATCGCCGCCATTTACTGTTGCGATACGGATGGTTTGATAATTGAGGAGGTTCATCTTAAAGACATCGTATCCTACTCAAATTTAGTATATGGGTACCACCTTATAGTAGACGAGGTTACATGTGGTTGCATTCCCCAAAGGAGGATGCAGCAGCCCCTTAAAGCTTTAAAATGCTCTTAAGGGTGCCATAGAGAGTTTGTGTCCCATTCAAAGTTGGTATACTTTTTGTGGGTGATGTCACCTCATCATAGACGGCTGGTGTCACCCCCTCGTCCAGAGTTTGCGAGCTGCTACGTCTAGTATATGAAGGGGCTGTGCCCCAAATCCTTGGAAATGCTCGTACATAGATGAAATTTGGTGAGTGCCTAGAAGAGGCTAAATGAATTAGAGTACTGAGCTTAAGTTAAGCACCAACTCAAGTGAGTCGGTGCGGTGCGGTGCGGTGCGGTACAGAGTTAGTAAAGATGTACTAAGCACCATAATATTGTTGTTAATGTAAAGGTTTTCGACGACGTAGATCTCATTTTTGAGGTTTTGATGATCCTGAAAGATGTCGGAGGGACCCCTCTCGCGGGGGCCCCATTGAAAAAGCATGGCTTGCGTAACGGATGAAGATTGAAGATGGAATAAGAAAAAGGAAAAGAAGACGTTTTATAAGACGGAGCACCTGAGTCATTGTATATACCGGTGCATAAGCCGGAGGCCAAGCCGGTGTTGGAGCTAGAGTCAGAAGAATATCAGAGAGTGCGTAACCGAGGAAGATGGAAGTCTCAGATTTTTGAGCAGATGAGTCATTGTCGGAGCCAGTGCCGGATCTCAGTGGTGCTGGTGCCGGTGCGGAGCCGGGATCGTAATGATACGGTTAATAATGCAATATTTTTGTCCTTATATATGTTTACAAGGCCATGGAATAAGAATAACAGTTTCAGAACTTTCAGAGGTGTCTATGAACCCCTAGGAGGGGTCGTATCCATAAGAAAAAAGATGAAATAAATTACAGACAAACCTTGTACAATGATATCTGCAAAGTTCATATACGATGGTTTCCAACTTTCTAACGGGTTACGTGAAGGCAAACGCGAGCGCGAACGCGAAAGTGCGAATGCGCCTGTAGGCGCGACCCGGCGCGAAACCGTAATTGCTGCTCGATCGCGTAAATATTTTCTAGTTGTGACGTTATTGTAAACTTTTAATGAAGTTATTACACCATTTTCTTTTCATATTACCCGTTTTCTACACTATGAGTCCAGTATTTTACTTTAAACTGTAACATTTAGTGTTATTTATAGGAAACATGTTTTATTATCAAATTTTTTGATAAAAACATGTTTTTTATTGACGCTAAGGCTGTAAGTCAATAAAGCAGTAACGCAAGCAGCCCCATTAGGCCCTTTTCCCACCCGGCTATTCTGTACTGCTTTACTGCTTTAAGTTCTAGCTGAACATACATTTTGTTAAAAAACTTCATTGTTTATTAAACATTGGGAATATTGGGATATAATATATTAATTATAGTACTATATATATATATATATAAATTTATATATATAATATATATATATTACTATATCTATAATATATATATATATATATATAATATATATATATATTATATATATATATCATAATATATATATTATATATACTATATATAATATGATGTTAAAGACAAGACCACATAATATAATGGGAAGCGTAAGGAAATTACTCCTTCCTGGGATTGACCACCGCGTGTTGCGAATGAGGACATATACCCGATGCTTTACGAATGAGCTATCCCCCAACCAAAAAAGTTGGGTTCAAGACAGTTTTAAATCAACCGTAAAGCATCGGGTATATTGTCCTCATCGCAACAAAGCTGTGGTTCAATCCCAGAGAAGGCAGTTACTTCCTTATAACCTTCCCATTAATTTGTTCTTTGCGTTCAAATTCTATATTATTGCGATTATTATGCAAATTTTAAATATATATATCATATATATTATATATATACTATATATATATATATATATATATATTATATATATATATATATATATATATATAGTATTATTATATAGTATATATTATATATATATACAGTATATATATATATAAAATATATATCTATATAGTATATATGATATATATATATATAGATATATTATACTATATATAATATACTATATATATATCTGATATTTATAATCATATATATATATACTATATATATATATATATATATATACTATAATATATATTATATTATATATATATATTTACTCATATATATATTCATATAATATAGTATATATATATATATTATATTTATTATATATATTTATAATATATATATATAATATATATATATATATAATATCTTTATATATATTATTTAATATATTTATTATTTATATATATATATATATATATATATATATATATATATATATATATATATTAATATATAATAAATATATATTATATTACTATAAATATATATATATTATTATATATTAATATATATATATTATATATAATAATTATATATATATATTATATATATTGAATATATATATATAATAAATACTTATATATATATATATCCTTAATACTAACACTTTTCCTCATTGCTGGCGCGGTTTTATTCAGCCAATCCCAAAAAGGTAGCCCCGTTCTGATCTTCTAACTATCGTCCTATTGTTGCCCTTTAACTTGAATTTACTATCTAAATTATTGAAACTATCATGACTCAATTTCTCGATCATATAGGATCTCATTCCCTTCTTTACAGATCGTCAGTATGGCTTTCGACGATCGAGATCAACTGGTGATATCCTTTCCTTCTCTGATCTATGGTCTTCTGCCCTTAAGGATCATAGGTGAGTCTGTTACGTAGCGCTTGAACAATCTAAAGCTTTTTGACAGCGGCTATCGGCATTGCGTCGCCTACTCATCTAACTACCTTCCTTTGGATTTCCTCTTCGCTGTTGGCTTACTCTGTTTAGTTTTCTTTGTCAATCGTTCCATTTTCAGTTCTTGTTCGATGGGGCACAACTCTTCCTCCTTTTTCTTTCTTTTCCTTTATTAATTTTTGTGGTGTTCCTCAGTTCTGTTTTATCTCCAACTTTTTCCTTCTTTGTCACAACGTCTTTTAGCCAATTCTAACTCTGTTTACTCCTATGCCGAGACTCAACTCTCCATTCTTCACTCATTTTACACTTTGCCCCTCGATTTTATATCTAGAATTGGCTCTTCGTCTACGCGTTCTGATTAATTCTTGCGATTGGTCGGAATTTCTCATTGGGGTAACCGTAATTTGTGGTTTCAACTCTTTGAAAACTCAACTTCTTCATATCTCCCTCTCTAAAATTAACCTCACAACTTCTCCTATCTACCTTTTGGGACGGCTTCAATGGTGCTTACCGTAAACAAACATAAACATTCTTGACTAAACATAAATAGTAAATTGTCTTGGAACCTCACATCACATCGGTAGCTAAAATGGCATCAAAAAAGCTGGGTTCTGTTAGATGCCGTTGATTTTTTTCTTCTGCCGTCAGATGCTCGGTATATAAGGTCGTATTCGCCCCTGTATGGAATACTGTTCCCACATTTGGGGTTGGATCTGGTTCCACCCTCCTTTTGGAGAGAGTTGAAGCTAAGGCTAAGAGGCTTTATAAACTGTCGCATACTTTCTGACTCCCTTGACCCTCTTTCTACGCGTTCGTGACGTAGGTGCCCTATTCTTTTCTATAGGTATTACAACTGGGCAGGTGCTCGGAGTGAATTGACCTTCTCGCATATCCTCCACACTGCGTAGCCCTCTAATACAAGAGGGCCTGTTCTCTCATGAAAATATTGGCCGTGATAGTGGAGATCAAGGATCTCTCGTTGTGGTACTCCTTCTTCCAGCCACATATGTTTTTGAACTCCTTGCTTTTTTATTTTCCCCGCGCTATATTCAATCTTCCTCTATTTTAATCCCGCGCGTCTGCGCCACCTGAGGGAATTGCGTTAGGGCAAGGGACTGGGTTGGGTTTACTTTCCATTATTTTATTGTTTTTTCTTATATGTAATTTTTTTTTCTTTTTTATTTATTTTTTTTTGGCCCCCTCCGTTGAAGAAGGCATTGCGTGAAAGCTTATTACAACAATGTAAAAAACAAAAAAAAAAAAAAAAAAATATATATATAATATACTATATATATTATATATTTATTATAATATATTATATATATATATATATGATATATATATTATATATTCTATATATATACGATCTATTTATATATATATATTATATATATAATATATTATGATATATATATTTCTTTATTAGAGACGATTTACCATAGTGAGGTCCGTCGCACCGTCCCATTGAAGCTTTAGGGTGGATTTTCTGTCTGGGACGAGCTTTCACTAATTAATAGGTACAGACGGAGCGGTAAGGTGAACCAACCTCCTCCATCTTGTCATACTCTCCTACTGCTTTTCTTTTCCGTGCTACTGTAGGCGCTCCTTACTCCCAATCTGGGAAAAGAAGGTGGGTGAAGAAAGAGAAAGATTATCATATATATATATATATATATATTTATATATTATATATATAATATAAATTATAATTATATATACTTATATATATATATATATATATATATGATATATATATATATATAGATATTATATATTATTGAGATAGATATATATATATATATATATATATTAGTAAGGGAGCGAAATCGACCGCTGCAAGATTTGTAGCTAAATCTGGCAACCCTGTCGAATACCATATATATCATTTTTACACGCTTCTAGCATCTTCTATTACTCACTAACCTTCCTGAACTTTTAGCATTTTCCCTATTACAATCTGGCAACCTATTGGTAAATTTTAGGATTTTTTAATTTTTTTAACCATTTTCGGCATTTTTAGCGTTTTTGGTATATATTTTCATCGAATTTCTATTACTCAGCTACTTTCCTGAACCTTTTTTAGCATTTTATTCTAAATCTGGCAAAAATAGCATAAATATTTAGAATTTTGACACTTTTTAACCTTTCGGTATTTTTATCATTTTTGGTATATATTTTTTAGCAACTTCCAATACTCAGCTACTTTCCTAAACCTTTTTTATCATTTTTCCAAATTGTCAACTTATTGGTAAATTTTTAGATTCTTCTACTTTTTTAGCCTTTTTGATATATTTTTTGGACTTTTTAATTATTTTTGTCCAGCTACTTTCCTGAGCCTTTTTAATTTTTTTCCTATAATTTCATTAGTTTACCTTTTAATTTAGGTAACACATTGGTATTGGTGAGCGTTGGAAAGACTCAGGTTAGGCTTATCGTGAAAGTAAATTTGTAATATTCGTCTCGACGTATTATTCATTATTATTATTATTCATTATTATTATTTATTATTAGATTATATTTTTATTATTATTATATTTTATTATTATTATTACTTATTATTATATTATTATTATATATTTATTATTGTATATTATATTATTTTATTATTATTTTATTATCTATTATTATCTTTATTTATATTAAGTCATTAATTGATTATTTTCATTATTAATTATTTATTATTATTAATATTTATATTATATATTAATTATTATATTATATTATTATTTTTATATTTATTATTATTATTTATTATTATTATTATTATTCATTATTCATTTTAATTATCTAATTATTATTATTATTAATTAATTATTATTCATTTTATGTATATATCTATCTATCAGGGTTAGGTTTATCGTATCGGACTAAAATTTGGATGTGTGTTAGGTGGTGACGTAACCTCGTCGTAGCGAGGTTACGTGGACCCGTGCGCCCCTCGAAGGAAGGCACTGTCCCCCCTAAAATTGAAATGACGTAAAGACTGAAATTCGGCGAAGTTCGGACCAGCGCCGGATTCGGGTTCGATTCGGATTCGGATTCGACGTGAGCACCGGTGCTCGCTCCGGGCCTGAGTGATCGGTTAGCAAACCTTTGTATAATATACAATATTTGTGTCTCATCGTATATAGCCTTATGTTATCAAACACTCGTAGATACTCAATATTGATCATTATTAAGTTCGAAAGGTTTGTTTGGGAACCCCGGGGGGGTCCCCAGAAGAAATTGAACGAAATGCATAAAGAAGTGCGCGAACAATAGGAAGTCGGAGTCAGAGAAGAAGAGTCGGGAAGGGTTTGAGTCAGAGCGAGCTCGGAAGTTGACAGACCTGCCACTCGGCAGTGCTGGACCGGGCGTGCCGAGTAATAAACAATCGTTTAGTCCCTTATTGGTATTAAAATATTGTTTATAGATCGATCTAGAACTCGATACGAGGTTTTAGTTTCGTAAAGGTGCATAATCCAATGCGTACACCATAATCGACCCAACCACGAATAATGACTACACACCACAACAACTCTTGGGCCCACAGATGGGTGTACCTAGAAGAAATGCATCTAGAAGCAAAAGCGAACGAAGATGGAGGAAGGAAGAGAGAAAGAGGAAGGAATGAGATAGGATGAGGAAGCAGTGTTAGAGAAGTCGGAGTTAGTTACGACACCGTGCTGGCAGTACAGGTCGTGGTGCAAAGTTTGGTACATCATTCGATTTTGTTACTTTTATCTTGTCTCATAGTTTCTTTTACTATCTCCAATTTTTGTTTCGCGCATTATATCTTTTCTTAAATTATATTCTTCATTCTTTAATTATTCTCTTTTACTCTTATTTTAACTCATATGTTTCCGTTTAAGAATATAATTTTATACTAAATTTTTATGCTTTCATGTTTATACTTAAAAATTTTGCAGTTTTACATACCTAAAGCAGGTAACATTCAGTAAACCGGTAATCAACAACCACCACCCTACCCTCCCCGCCCTCCCGTATCTATCGATTATTGATCTATTGATTACTATCTATTGGATCTTTGATTCAAGTCAATATTTTTACTATAATAAAATTGTTATGTTTACATACCCTAAAGCAGCATCAGTTAGTCAGTAAAGTCAAACTTTTAGCCCACTTTCCATGATACTCAGCTACTTCTTGCCTTTTTAATTTTTTTCTATAAATATACATTAAGTTTACTGTAATTTAGGTAACTATTGGTATTGGTGAGTGTTGGAGACTCAGGATTAGCTTATCGTGAAAAGTAAATTTGATGTTGATGTTGTTCCGTATTATTACATATATATATTATATATATTCATATATATATGATTATATATTTATTTTATATTATTCTTTTCATTATTATTATTATCTATGTATTTATATACTTCTATTATACAGGGTTAGGTTTATACGTATCGACTAAAATTTGGAGATGCGCTAGGAAAAAACTCTCGCTGTCTCCTATCACTCTTACTACATTTTCATTCTGTCGGATCGTTGATGGTTACTATTTCGGAAGGCTTAGCGCAGATTTCATTAAAAGAAGTTCTCACCCTGCTTGGTTTATCCCTACCTTGAGAAAAATTTCTGGCCTCTTAGCAAAAAACTCTAGCAACTTTTGTAAATCTGCCTTTCCTACCCTTATTCGCTCTAACGGTTCTGTAGCTAACTCCCCTTCTGATAAGGCCATCTTCGGCCTCCTTTTTTTCATCTATTTCTACCAAGCTGCAGACGATCTGGCCACCTCCTCCCGCCAAAATCCTTCTCCCTCCTCAGCTCTTCATGTCTTACTTGTCGAATCACACACCCTGGACCCTGTGCACATGAGATCCTGAATCATGAACGCTATAGGAAGGGCTAGTGCCCAGATGCATCCTCCCTGTGTTATTTTTTAAGAGTGCTTCTGAGCTTGGGTCTGTCCTCGTTAATTACTCTCTATATCTTAATATAACACTTTTCCTCAAGATTTTGAAGCGCTTAATGTTTAACCGAATCCCGAAAAAAAGGTAGCGTTCTGCCTTCAACACCTATTCGCCCTTACTCTAGCTCATCACTTGGTATACTACCTAAAGTCTTGGACTTTCGGACTGTTCGAGGTAATAGGTGAATACTTTCCTATCTAATGAATTTGGGTCTTCACTCTGCTTAGGGACCTATGGAGTCTTGCTGGTGGCGCTTGACCATATCTCTCTTTTACCGGGACCAATATAGACCGCGTTCGCTGCCGTATGGAAGCTCCTTTCCATTCGGTTTCTCCTTCTCTTTGAGCTTACTAATGTCTAGTTTTCTCTTCCGAACGCTCCATATCGCACTCAGTTGATGGAGCTCTCTTCTACTTTCCTGTAAATTGATGCTGTCTCTCAGGTTCTGGTTATTCTCAACTTATATCGTTCTTTTCATCAACTGATTCCTCAGCTGCATATATCTAACTTGTTCACTCTTCTGCCGGATGACTCAACTCTCATTCCTCTTATCATCTTGTCAAAATCTGCTCCAAATTTGTTGTATCTGCAGTCTCCCTTCTCTCGAGCTTTATCGATTCGTATTCTCTCTGCCCGAATCTACTTCCATGCGATGGATTTCCGCGTGGGTCACCGAAACTCTGTAAAATTCAAACTCTTTAAAAACTCAAATTTTCTTAAATCTCACCTTCTCAGAAAACACCTCACAACTAATTTCTATTTTTCTTCGAGGCTACGTAAACGTGCTCACCTCGTCGAATAACAAAGCCTTCTTAGGTCCCTCAACATAAACAACAAATTCTGACTTCGCAGAACCTCAATATCCTTAACTTAATTCGTACTAAGGTCTGCCTGCCCTCAAAGAGAGCCTCGAGTTCTTCTCGTTCACGGATTCTGGGAATTGTAGTTTCCTCCTGAAAACAGTTAGCTCCAGTACTCAAATAGGGCCTTATTCGCCCTTTATGGTAATATGTTCTCACATCTGAGGGGTTCCGGCTCCACCCCTATTCTATTGGACCATATATATAAGCTCATACACTTTCTCACTTCTTTCGAAATCCTTGACTCTATCTCTGACGAATAACTGGCGCACCTATCTCTTTTATAGTCTAACCAGCTGCACATGCTCGCGAGGACTCCTCATCAGCATACTCCCCCACACTTGCCGATCGCCCTCGTATCCCTAACGGGATTGCTTGCTTCTCCCATCGACTTCTCGCCCCCCCCACGTGCACAGTACTTCGAAACCCCAGACTTAGTTCGCTTGTCCGTGCCCTCTCTTCTTCAGCCTTCTTTCGTTCTGTTGGAAATTCCATGCCCTCTCCATTGCTTTTTCCAACCCTGTACTCTTAATGCCCTCTTTAAGCCCACGTCTGCGCTACTGAGAGATTTGACTACTCTCTC
>JABUQX010022012.1:0-12500 GCA_015478945.1 Trachelipus rathkii
GCGAGATGACATCATTAATGGCTCAACAATCCCTCCCATGATCTATACTCCTGGCATAGACATAATAAAGCATTCGATACAGTCCACACACCATTTGTGGATCCTGTATTCTCAAATAAATCTCCACTGACCTTGATGAATATATAAGTGACGGAAGAGAAGTGGCTTTCAATTTCCTCACCAATCCGTTTCGGTGTTAGATGTTTATACAAAACACCTCGTCCCATCTCGATCTAAAGTTACAAATGGCGTCCCAAGCAGGGCGCATTCTCTCTCTGGCATTTTTGTTTCGCTTTTTCACAGAGAGATTTGACCGGTACCAACTCCAGCAATCACCGAAGACTTTAGACTTACTGCAGGACGAATGCAGTCCTCTTTTCGCCAACATCTCTCGGTAGCGTATAGACATGAGCTCACAGCAGAACATACCCAAGAATTATTTCATCTATTAGAAATTGGTTAAGCTCCAACAGATGACAGCATCGCCCTTTAATCCTCCATCACGCTTTTAACACACTGCCGTCACCATCCTCCCTCATCCTATTTAGATACCCTGATAAACAACCCCTTGCGTTAACAAACCCCCGAAATATAGGACTTACTATGACACCACACAATGACGTTGTTCCCCCACATCGAACAATATCACTTTCCTCACCAACGATGAGAACTAAACATCCCTCAGAACCCTCTCTCAACACAACTTCCAGTGAGCAGGGAAACCACTCACCACAACTTATAGAAGCAACTTCTCAGGAGACAACTTCTAAACTATGCATACAGCATGGTTCCAGGCACTTCTACAAATCGACAGACAAATAAATTACAAATTTATCAAAATACAGCCCTCAGAATTTTCACAGGCTGCACAAAAACCACCCAAATCCAACATTTACACGATGAACTTCCATCTCCACACACTTGGAGATGGTGGGGACTCATTCTATCAGAAAACAGCGTAATCCATCCACCCTTGTCACAAAGGGCTCTCCCGACCCACGCGGCGGGGACAAAGACTAAATCCCCCCTTCTTCACCAGCTCAAATTCTATTGACAACACAATACATAATAGTTCCTCCGCCCCTGTTCCAATAGGGTCATGGATTTGACACATATCCATATCATCTAGACCCAGACATAACTGCTAGACGCCAAATAACAATTTACTAATCACCCCCGCCCAAAACTCTCCCCTAGAGAAGAAACCTTGTCCAGAAGAGGCAAAATCGACCTCGCCCGGAGCAGATCAGGTCACCACCCGGGGCTCATGCATTATAAATATTCCAGATTCAAACTAAGACAACGCATCCGTCCCCTTTTGCGCTAGATGTGCACAATGCCAATGACACAATAGAGGCAACTTCTCTTGAGGTGGCCCTGCTCTCGAGACGCCCCCCGCACGATTTCTCTATAACCTCTTTCCTTGACCTGTGGAATCGCCCAGAGGCGGCAGCCGGCTTCCTGGAAGCAGTGTGGCCCTCCAATTAAGGTGGGCCAGGGGCAGAAGTAAGAAGGTAGTTAAGTCTATATATATATACTATTTAATTATTATTATATATATATATATAGTATATTATATATATATATATATATATAATATATATATTAGATATATATATATATATATCTATATATATATATATTAGTATTATATACAGGGGGGTATACATAGGGTAGGCAGGGTAAGTAGCTCCTACCATCTTGTTTGTTTTTTAAAAAGAGAATTAAATGGTAAAGATATATTAAATAATTAAAATTTTGATATAAAATTTAAAAAAGAAGCTATTTTTATCGTAATTTAAAAGAAAGAACCACAATAATAATGAGCCAAAAAATAATTAAATTCCTTAGAATTCTCATTCCTACTCTGATCATAGAAGTAAAATTGTATGCTACGGCGGACGGAAACAATGGAACGTCATTTTTATATAAGTTATAAGGGAACGGGTCGGCTGTCTTATTGAAATGAAAGAAGTTATGTTGTAATGAGAGATTAATGAGCTGTTTTAATATATGAAACGGGAAGGCCAATTCCTCATTACACATAACTTCCTTGTCATTTTAATGGCAAATATTACAAACAAACTTTCGGCCTGAGTATGGGATCCCCACTGTCTCCCATACTCAGTAACATATATGTGGAACTAACAGAATTTTATCATTATTTTACCTTTCACCCTTTAAATAAACACAATAGTTTGGATTAGATTATCTAGAATGACATTTTTGTCTGCCTCCCTCACAACACCAACCTAATATGTCCTAAACTAAGTATTAACTGCTATCATCCTTCAGTTCAGTATACGATAGAAATGCCTTCAACAACTCTATCCCTTTCCTCGAAACCTCTAATCACAGGAATAACAATCACTTGCATTTACTATATATAGGAAGAACCAACATTCGCAAACTGTATTACATTGGGTCTATCATCTCCCAAGACAGCAAAATTAGCTGTTCTGGTCAATCCTATTTCTGCCGTGCCCTTTCGTATATGCTCTCTTCCTCTTCATTTTATTCCCTTCTATAAACATTATTATTTTTATAATTTAAAAAAAAGACTTCTTTTGCGCCCCGCCCCCTGCATTTTTTTAAACTCCACTCGGATTTTAAAATATGTTGTCTTAAACTTATTAATTAGATTTATTGACCTGTTTGTTAGTGTTGAGGCTAAGTGTGTAGAATCTAGTCCATGAATACCGGTGGCGTAGCTTAACTCGTAGATGAAACCTGACGATAGTTTTTAAAATAACGCGGAAAACGAAATGGTTTATTAGATTTTCTTCCAGAGAATGCAATATTACTTTAAACATGAGAGTATGGTGAGCATATGTCCCAAATTATATTGTTTTAGTGCGGAAAATGTAAACAATAAAAAAAATAAATAAATAATAAAAAAAATCATATCTCCAAAACTAAATAGCTACAGGGAAAGGAATGACATTTTTGAATCCTGGTAAGTGGAATGTCAAAAAAGAGTTATTGTTCATATTATAGTAATATGAGTAGATAGCCTATTTAGAGAATTTTTATACGTTACTCGTTAAATAAAATAGACTTTCTAGTGAAATTTTGTTTTTGTTTTTGCTTTAGCTTTTGCTTCCATCCAAGGGTGAATATTATATTATATATATTATATATATATATATAAGTATAATATTATAGTATTAATATATATATATTATATTATATTATATATTATATTTATAGTATATAGTATATATATATATATATATATATATATATATATAATATATTATATTATATGTCCTCCGAACGGCTGGGCTTTTTCAAAAAAAGTTGTTTTTTTTTTTTTTTTTTACATTTCCTAACGCCAAAATTTTAGCAAGGATTCAATGAAATGTATTCTTATTCCCTGTAGCTATTGTTAGTGTTGAGATGTTTTTTTTTTTTTTTTTTTTTTTTTTTTTATTTTTTTTTTTTTAAACAGTTTCCGTCGATAAAATTTTAGGCAGGCTTCAATCAAGGGTATTCCCTTTTGCGCTGTAGCTATTGTGTTTTTTGAGATATATATATCTAGTATATATATATAATATATATATATAGAATAATATATATTATATTATATATTATAATATATATAATATATAAATTATATATATATTAATATATATAGTATATATATATTATATGTAAATATATATATATATATTAGGCCCTTTTGTCTGTTTAAGCGCTTGGGTAGTTTAAATTTTTTTTGTTTTTTTTAAAGTGATAATTGCGCTATATGATATCAACAATGAATTTCAGTGGTGTAACGGACAATGATTCAAAAGTTCGAAGTTTTTTAATAATTTTTAAAAAAATCACATTTTGTAATATTGTTTTAAAAATGAAATATCTCGAAAAGTACTACACCTACAGAAAAAACCATTAACATATTGGACTCAGGTATAAAGCTTTTATAAAATGAAAAACAAAAAAAAAAAGAAAAATTTTTTTTCATGAAATTAAATGCTCTAATAGTAGCGGACACTTACAAGAACAACTCACATTACATATTTTGGAAATAGCGTATAAAATCGTAATTACAAATGATGTAACAAAATAAAACTAAATAAATAAATAAATAAAAAAAAAAAAACAAAATTTTAAGATTTACTATCGAGCCGAGGGGACAGAGGGGGGACATTTTCCATACCCCGTAGGGGGGAGGGGCGGAGGAACCTCCCGCGACACCCAAATACCAAGAGCGGGGGTTCCGGAGACCCTCCCGGAGGGGGGGGGAAATAGTCTTACGCTGTCGTTCCCCCGGAAGGCGAGAGACCGCGACCTGCCATCTTTGCGGTGTTCGCACTGGGTATTGCCTTTAGTTAAAAAAAAATAAAAAAAATTTTTTAAAGTTAACGGATCGTAAAAACGTAAGTGGTCCTGACTACTTTTTTTTTATCATGTCCGTACTACTGGAAATTCATTGTGGTTATCAGTATAGTAGGAATAATTAAAAAAAACAAAAAAAAATTTCAAAACTGACCCAAGCGTAAAGACAGAAAAAGTTCCTATAAGGATAGTATTATAGTAATATATATAGTATAGTACTGTATTCATAATATTATATATATATAAGTAATATATTATTATATATATATACTATATATATTATAATCTATTGAATATATTTATATACTCCTTGTGATCGGTCTCTCTCTCTCTGCTCTCTCTTCTCTCTCTTCTAAGTAGTAATACGCTATAGTATATATATATGATATTATATATGATATATATATATTATTATATTACTATATAGTAAGTATTATATATTATGATATACGTAAGTACTCTTATATTAATATTAGTAATTATATATATATTATATATATATATATATTATATATATATATATATATATATATAGTTATAATATATATATATTATATACTATATATAATAATATATAATATATATTATATATATTGACTTATGGTGACGTTCAAAATCACTTTAAAATGTTGTCTTGTTTTTTTTTAGAGATATAGAATCCAAAAATTAAACGGGATATTTTTATATTCTCTTGTTTAAATTTCCCTTCAAAATTTTCTTGGAGTAAGATCCTGGGAAATCTATATATAGTAATATATATAGATATAGTATATATATATTAATAATATATTATATATTATATATAATATATATATAATATATTATATATATATATATATATATATATATTATATAATGATATATTATATATATATATATATTATATTATACATATATTATTAATAATATATATATTTATATATGATATATAATCCATTATCTATATAATATATATATATATATATATATATATATATAAGTTACTTAGTAGTTGAATTTAGGTCCGATATGTAGACTCTGCAAAAGAATATGCCCCTAGATCATTTAGTATATATATAATATATATATATATATATATATATAATTTATATATATATATATATATATATATAATCGTATATTCTATATTATATAATATATATTATATATAGTATATATATTATATATAATTTAAACTAGATAACTACTTTCAAAAGAGATTTGAGAAATTATTCTGCTGTTCTTGAAGATATTTCCTTTAAATAATAAATAGCATTAATATTTTAAGCAATTATATTTATTTCCTTTGCCGAATTCGTTTGATATATCAATTTTCGAATATTTTTATGTTAAAAACTCGAAAATTATAATTTGGGCGGGGCCTCTAATTTTAATTTTGAAATCATAGTAGAGTCCAAGAAAAAGTAATTGACTGTATATTTAGGTATGGAATACCTTTTTTGAAGCTGTTTATTGGAAAGTGATGTAAGAAAAAGAATGTAAATATATATTTTTTATTTTGTTTGATTAACCCTCTATTATTTAGTGTAAATTTACAGTTTAACCCCGGTAGAGAACCCCGGTTTTTCCTGATTTTGTTGGCCGGGGCGGGGTTGGCGCGGGGCCCGGGGCCGGGGTCCGGGGCGGGCCGGGGCCGGGGCCGGGGCCAGGGCCTCGGTCGGTTTCCTAAATATATACAAAGATCAAAGAATTAATAAGAATCAAATGGAGTGCAACTTTTCTCGGTAAGCATTCCATGATGAAAACAATAACTTTCGGCTGATTAGTGGACTCGATCGCACTCTTTGTGAAGATTTGTAAATATATAATATAATAATATAATATAATAATAATAATAATATAATAATATTACTAATAATACTAATAATAATAATAATAATAATAGTAATCAATATAATAAACACACCTCTTTTTTGATTTGTTAAGAAAATGGCTATCTCACTGAGCTCACAATGAATTAGCCTGTGTTGCTACTGGGAAAGTCCCTCCTACATAATTTTGATATGGTTGGTATGTGTTAAGAGGCTGAGGCGCATTGGCAATGTCGCTGCCAAAACGGTAATAAGCTCCCAACAGCCACGCAGACTACTTCCGGATGGACAGCACACGAGCAGGCACTAATATATATATATAGGTAGTTAATTATTCATTATATATTTTTAAAAGAAAAAATTATATAGATTATAAAAAATGATAATATATATATATATATATATATGATCTAATTATATATATTATATTATTATATGTATATAGTATATATATATATATTTAATTATATATAGTATATATAGTTTACTCCTATCCTCAGATTGGGAGTGAGGTGCGTCTCGCATACACCGGAAACTAAAAATCAGTGATGAGAACATGGCACAACTTCGAAAAGAAGCTTCCCTTACTGTCTTCTTTATACCTTAAATAGAGAACTCGTCGCGTCAGGGAAAATGCACCGTAGGGTTTTCACGAGACTGCGACGAAAACTCACTGTGGCATCTCCTTAATGTGGGGTTCATCCCTGGGCGCAGGCCCACAACCACTGCCTCACAAACACCTCATTCACTTTATTATTCCCTTTTCTATCTGGCTCTGTGAAAACACATTGTCCCTCCCTTCAGGGCATTTCTTACTGATCGATCCATCTTTTCTTTGGTCTCATCCAGCATGGGTCTATGGTGCTCAGTACACCCCACTATACACTGCTTAAGCCAACCGACTATAATCTGCTTTCGTATGACAATACCATCTCAATGTTATCGTTTATTCTCGTATGTATGCATTTTTTCACAACGCAAAGAATCGCCTAATCACCAATGCGTTCTGTTCCTCATTTGATCAATGTCTTCTACACCTACAGTTCCCTAAGATTGTTTTCTAACACTATTGTACCTTATTCTTATTGTACCGTTTATTCCAGACCCATAGTTTCACTACTATACTTTAAACAGGTAACAAATAACCTTATGGGCAACAAATCTTATAATGCTGAATGTTATAAAAATCACCAAGATAATAATATATGAATATATATCTATACATATATATAAAAACTCTGCATCATCCGTTCACTTTTCGTCCAACATATATATCCAGAATATTTAAACTCAGACACTTGTTCAGCTGTTCATCATCACTCAACTACAGGTTCACTCGGGAACTCTCGCTCATTGGCTACTAATAGCATTCCCCCTCTTCATCTACATTTCCTATTCAACCCTTACCATATCTTCTCAACTTTCTTCAGATTCGCACACAAACAATCATCAGCAAAATACAAGTAGGCGCACCTGCGCTCTCTTCATTTCATCGTTCGGACATATATGATATACTATATACATCTATTATAAATAAACCATCATATAATAATCATAATATTATACTATTATACTTATTACTATAACCTCACTATATATATATGGTAATATATTATATAATACTATACATATACTAATGAACGTATAATACCTTTACCCGTATATACTTACATTACTATAATCATACTGAACTTTATATATTCTAACATAATACTCATAACCTAATCATACCCTATATAGATATATAATATATATATATCACTACATATATTATAGTTATATATATACTATATAATATATATATCTACCACTATATATATATATATATATATATAATAATATATATACTATATATATCATAATATTAATATATCTATATATTAATAAATTTCAAACCATTTCATCTAACCCTTTTAATATCCTTAAATGCTAAGATATATATTATATATATATAATATCTATATATTTATCTATATAATCACTTACTATTACCTCATATACTGAAACATAATATACATATATATATAATACTAATGACAAAGTTACTTAACGCACACACGGAACGGAGCTTCGGATGAAAAAAAATTTTCACAGGTCCACTCTTCGGTACACGGTTTGATCGATTAACGCAACTGACAATGCGCATATTGTTTTTTTTCTTTAACCTTTTCTAAAAAAAAACATAAATACAATCTATATAAAAAATGATAATATAGAGTATAATATAATTAGGCCCCGCGCATTGACGGGGAACACAGGGGGGGGAACGTTTTCCATACCCGTAGGGGAAGAGAGAGAGAGCAGGAGACCAAACCGCGGACACACCAACATACCCAAGAGCGGGGGTTCCGGAAGAACTCAGAGAGCGCGCGAGAGAGAATAGTCTACCCGTGTTCCGCGGAAGGCGAGAGACCCCGACTCCATGCCATCGTGTGCGCGAAAACTTTAATATCACTTAACTTCATTTTCTTATATTTTAACCAGGATTCCAAAAAATGTTATTCCTTCTTCAGCTGTAGCTACATTGTACGTTTTTGAGAATGATTCGATTACTTTGATTTTTCTGTTTTTTTTTTTCATTTCGACCTAAAAACGTCTATTTATTAGTTATCCATGAGAGCCTACCGTGTCGACATCTTCTCTCATCTATTCGATCCGACTCCGGTTCCGTGTGGGCGATACTAGATATATATCATAATCATACTATATATATATATAATATTACATATATAGTACTATATCATATATCTATATACTATACTCCTACACATCACCCCCTACTATATAAATACCATACCCCTACTACCCTAATTATATATATTATAATATCACTATAATGATATATCTACACATACTACTATAACTACATAATATAACATATAACTATACACAATATAATACATACACTACTACTAGCAGACTGGGGCGTTGAGACCGAGTTGCAGCTCATGCGCCATGTGCCTATGAGCCCTATAATTCGCTTGGCGCAAGAGAGAATTAGGTGTAATATATTAAAAAAGGGTGACTAGATAGGAGAAGATACAAATAGATAAGAGCTTGATGAACACCGAAAAAGCATTTTTTTTTTCTTTACCTTAAAGATTAGCAACATGTGCAACACCTGCTAACTCTGGTATCATTTAAAAACACGTGTAAAACTATATATACATTATTAGAATACTATATCCCCTACAACATCATAAATTATACTGTATATATATATATAATATTATACTTATATATAACACCATTAGATACATCTACTACATCACATATATAATATAATAACTATATATATTATACCATATATATATATATATAATATAATATTATTATATATTATCACACACTATACATACATACCTATATGTTATATATACTATACGGTATATTATAGCTATATATACTTACTATATATACTTATGTATATATATATATACTACACCTAGACCACTACTATAAATATATATATATATATATATATACTTAATATACTATACACAAACCTATCTATATATATATATATCTATATATAATGATATCTATATTATATATTATACATTATATAATATATTAATATACGTATATATACTACAAAATATATTATACCTTTTTTATATACCTGAAGTTACCTAATATATTAAGCATATATATATATACCTTATATTAACGGCAAGTGTTTGCTAAAGAACCGGCACACAGCAGCACGATATGAGGGACAGCTACTAAGAAGTCCATGGAGGGTAGGGGCCCTCATAAATCGAGTTAACCTGGTCCCTTTCTCCACCATACGACTAGCCGAGCGCTTCATCTGTAGACATATTTATTAAATATCAATAGCCCGCCTTCCCCAGCTCTGCAGCTGTAGCAGAGGTTATTTCAGCACAAGCGGGGACATACTTAGGGCAAGAGATTCCTCTTAGACTGTAGGGAAACTTAGAAAACTCCCTTGCTGTTCTCAAAGGAAATATGGACGCATCCTGGCGGGAAGCATGGCAACAAGGAACATGGAGGAGGAACAGGACGTGTAGATATTAGTTTACTGGTGTCTATCTCATACACTAGATAATGTGTTCTTGTCTTCCTTATACAAACTCGCTTTTTGTTACGCACTAAAGAGTTTAATCTATACGTAAATTAATTTAGCGGAACTCCGCACCGACGGCGGAAAAGAATCAGACGCATGGTGACATGCCCGCCTCTGAGGTTGACCAAAATGTAGGCCGTCAAGAGGCGAATAAACGCACTAGAGTCCCGGCGGCAGAGGCGCAGGCGCATTCAAAAACTTCATGGGCCCCCAGGACTGATAATATCTATATATACTACTTATACTCACACTATACTAGTATATTTATACATCACACTACATATTATATATATTAATATTACCATATATTATATATTAATCACTACCTTATATATATATATATATATAACACTACACACTATACTATATAAGGGCACATAGCCAAGGGGCTGAGGGGGTCTGTTTCCCCCGAATTGCTTTAATTTATTACTCGAACATATTTTTTGACTAGCTAACAAGTTTCTTAATTTTAAAATTATCAAAATATGCTATCATAATACAGCGTCTTGCATGGAGGGTATGAATAGTATATAGATAATAGATATTAGTAGTGAGACTTACGGTCTGGAATACAGAGGCTAACACGATTAAAGCTCCAATGTGTTTGATGGATCAATTTAGGGGCGTGTTAGATGAGAAGAATAAATAAAAATGAGTATAGGAAGTAATGATAAAAAATAGCCATCATCTTTGGAGAAATGCTACTAGAACCAAATCACAAATTTGAACAGTACATTTACATGATTTCCACCATAGTGGCAATAGGATGGTGTAGTCGGTGGTTAAGAGGTGATAGTGGAGCTAGTGTCGTTGGGAATCAACCGGCTTGTGGATTTCTGACTGCGCCACCGCAGTTCTCACTTATTCAGCGATCATACAGGAGGAGTAGGATAAAATCCAGCTGGGGCTTTTCTTTTCAACTTGCGTCATAATTCTCTTCTACTACTTTTCTTTTTTCCGGTGCATGTCACGGCACTCTTACACTCAGTCTTGTGGAAAGAAGTGGAAGGATGAGATATATATATATATTAATATATATATATTATATATTATATATCATATACTATATATATAAATATAATGATATATATATATATATATATTATATATATTATATTATATTATATATTATATATATAATTATATATATATATATTTATTATATATTATATATATTTATATATATATAGTAGTGTTTCTTGTATAAAGATTGTATATATATTTTGAAATCAGGTTTAAGATTTAAAATTAGAATTTAGACTTTAAAACTTTTTTTAAAAACGTAAGAACTTTGAAAAAGAAGTAAAATCAATTTTTTTTAATTTCTGAAAAATCCGAAGCGAAATGCAACATACGGTATTCGACTGCCTGAAGAGGAATGGTCTTTATTCTTCCTGTAAGTTATCTCTAATTTACGAACTTATTTTTGCTTTATTGCCCACTGTTAAATAATTTAAAATGTTGACATTTAGGAAAAATCATAATGTAAGCAATAAGTATATTATACATATATACAATGACAGTATACATGCAATATAAATATAATAGGTGATATATTATGTAGGTGGGGTAGTTAGTGTTATATATATAATGATATATATATATATATATTTATATATATATTATATTTATATATATCTATAATATATATATATATAACAATGATATATATATATTATATATATAATATATGCTTTTTAAATTACCTATAGGGGTTTAACTCACGACTTTTCATATATGAATAACATTTAGCTGCCTTAAACATATTTCTCAAAATCATCTTCATCTGCGTCATCTTTTATGCATCAAGAACATAAGCTTCTTGACAGTCTGTCATAATGCGTGAAGAAGGACCTTCTCCGTAGTGCCATGATTGTGGGCCAGGACAACACCTAAGAGCATAACTGAGGCAGAATGGCGCGCGTTGTGTTCTAGTATGTCCAATTCGCTTTTAATTATTTCTGGATCATATAGTAGTATAGTATATTATATATATATTATAATTTATATATATATGATATATTATAATATATTATATATATGATATATTATATATATATATATATATATATATATATATATTATATATATATATATATATTATATATTATATTTTATATACGGTATATATATATATAAGTATAATATATATATATTAGTATAATTATATAAAGATATGTATTTGTATTATTATATATATATATATATATTATAATGTTGAAAATATATTTTATTAAGTTATAAAATATATAATTATATTT
>JABUQX010022012.1:15000-29661 GCA_015478945.1 Trachelipus rathkii
TGGGGTACTGACCCCCAAATCTGAAATATTGACGTAGAGTGATGAAACTCGGTATACAACTTTCTGAGGATGTATCTTAAATGCAGCCGGGGGTAAAATGACCGTGGGCGCCCCAGAGGGGGTGACTGGCCCCAAACCTGAAATGTTAACATAGAACGACGAAACTTGGTATACATGTAGTCTTCTTAGGATGTAACAACTGTACAGAAAAGGTAAAATGATCGAGGGGACCCCATTATGAGGTACTAACCCCCAAAACCTGAAATATTGACGTAGAGTGATGAAACTTGGTATACAACCTTCTGAGGATGTATCTTATGTGCAGCCAGGAGGTAAAATGACCGTGGGCGCCCCAGAGGGGGTGACTGGCCCCAAACCTAGAATATTGACGTAGAACGATGAAACTCGGTATATACCCTTCATATACGTTACCCTCCTTGTAGAAAAGGTAAAATTTCCGCGGGCACCCCAAAGGGGTGTACAGGCCCCCAAAACCTAGAATATTGATATAGAATGATGAAACTCGGTATATACCCTTCTTATAAGGTATCCTCGCTGTAGACGAGGTGAAATGACCGATGGCACCCCAAGTTGGTATGCTGGCCCCCCATTCCTATAATATTGACATAGAACGACAAAACTTGGTATGCAGCCTTCTTAGGATGTAACAACTATACAAAAGAAGTAAAATGACACTACGCCACTTAGGTGATGGGCTGTGTACCAAAACTTTGAATATTGACAGAGAACGATGAAACTGGGTATACAACCTTCTTATAATGTATCCTCGATACAGAAAAAAAAAAAAAAAATTTTTTCTTTTTATGTTTATAACTTAAAAAAAATGAGCTTTTACATACCCAAAAGCTGTAAACCAGTAAATCAAACCACCCTCCCCACCCTCAATACCCACCCCACCATCCGCACCCTGTCTATGATCTATCGATCTACTGATTCAGGTCATATTTGTAAAACATATCAGAACTTTTATTTATTTTTGTTTTTACTTACGTTTAAACAATACACCTAAAACTATAAACAAATTCGTTTTTCTGCTTTTATAACGTAAAAATTTTGTGTTTTTACATACCTTAAAATGGTAAATCAGTGATCAGTACAATCAAGCACCCCATTGCCCGTCCCCATGCACTCGTCCCAACCTTGAAATCTAGTTGAGGTTAATTGGAATCTATTGATCTGTTGATTTTAATTGATGCTTATTGAGTTCAGTCAACTGTTTGAGTACTCATTTTGGATAAACTAGCATAAAATGAAGTTTCTTTTTATACTAACCTCGAATATATGTTGAAGTAACAACTTTTCACAACATAAGCGCTAACATAACATAAACCTGATGCCAAGAATATAATGTATAAATAAACCTACATCTTAAACGTGAATAAACAGTCAACATTAGACAACCACACTGATTAACATCAGGAAAGTAACTCCACGGTTTGGCATACAAACGTACCTTATTCACACTTTTTGCAAACATATCTCTAACATATCATTGGTATTCATTTTACATTTACATATTAAATTTAACAAAATTTATCATAACTTAATTATCATCCTGACCAATGAATATATGCTAAACGTAACAAAGTTTTCACATCATAAGCTAACATATAACCTGAACTAAGAAATATAATGTACACCCCCAAACCTAACACGCTTAAGCACGAATAAACAGTTAACATTAACAAAGTTCCATACTTAACAACAGCAAAGTAACTAACATTGCATACAGAATGCACCCTATTCGCACATTTTCAAACGTATCTCTAACATATCCCTGTTATTTTTGCATTAACATAGTAACATTTAGCAAAGGTTTACCATAACCTAACCTAATTATCATACTAGCCGACGAATATTTGGTGACAAAACAAAGTTTTCACATCAGTACAGCTAACATATCATAGCCTGAACTAAGAATATAACGCACAATGACAATACCTAACATACCTAACCATACCGCTTACGCTCGGAATGAAACTGTTAAGCAATAACAAAGTTCATACTTAACAACAATAAAGTAACTAACAATGCATACTGAACGAACATTAGCGAAGCTGATGTACTAAATATTCATTTAACAAATCAGTACTGCACTGATTGTTTATTTTTTTTTCAAATTTTTATTTTTATCTCTGTGAAAAAAAATTATTTATTTTTAATTTTATTTCTTTAAAACTTTTTGTTTGTACAAAAAACTTTCATTTATTTTTAATTTAATTTCTTTAAAACTTTTTTGTTTTTAAAAAAAACTTAGTTTTTAATTTTATTTCTTTAAAACCTTTTTGTTTTTACTAAAAATTTTATTCTTTTTTTATGTTTATAACGTAAAAAATGTACATTTTTACATACACTAAAGCAGTAAAACAGTAAATCCGTAAATCAAACCGCCTACCCTGCCCTCCGCCCCCCAACCCATCCATGATCTATAGATTTATTGAACTAACGATCTTTTGACCTCTTGATTTATTAGGAGAAGAGCTAACATAACAAAGTTTTAACCTCGGTAAAGTTAAACTATGAACATAACATACTTAACACACAACAGCAGCACGAATAAACAGCCAGCACTAACATCTTAAGCAAAAAGTTCACATGGTGGAGAAGTAAAACAAGTTTTCATTTTTTTATACAATATAATTTTCAATGAAAAGAGCATTAAATAAATATATAAAAACATCTATTGATTCACGTCACATTTCGAGTATCATTTCAGATAAACATAGCACAAAAATAGATCTTTATATAATAACCGTCGAATAAATGCTAACGTAACAATGTTTTCACATTAATAAAGCTAACATAGCATAACCTGAACTAAGAACATAATGTCAACGACAAACCTAACACACCTTACGTACAAATAAACTACTACATTAACAAACTTCCGCACTTGACAACAGTAAAGTAAATAACACTTCGTACAAAACGTAACCTATTCACCTTTTTCAAGCATATCTCTAACTATCAATATTAATCTTTGTAGCATTACATCATAATATTTGCAAAATTTCATCAGTAACCTTACCTAATTGATCATAATGCCGCCACGATAATTGCAAACATAACAATCATAAATAACAAAGTTTTATCCAAACGTAACAGAAAACAAATTAAGTTTCTTTTGAATAAAATATCATTGTAAAGTGTAAAAGTTTACTGATTTTAAAGCTGTAAAGTCAGTAAATCAGTAAATCAACCACCAGTCCCTGCACTCAATCCCCACCCACTCTTCATGATCTATTGAATCTATTTGATGTCAGTCATATTTCGAGTATCCGATTTTGGTAAACCATAACAAGTTCTGTTATACACTGAACAAAGCTTTTAAGAACAAAGCTTTGGAAATAAGAGCTAATTTAAGAATTATTGTAAACGACAAACCTAGCATACTACGGTATGAATAATCTGCTAACGTTAATAAAGTTCCACACTTAATAAAGGTAAAGTAGCTAACAGGAAATACAAAACTCAATGTATTCCACTTTTTTCCAACATATTCAACAAGTCATTAAAGCAGAATTATCTATACAAATCCACTTAACATAAAGTGACGCAATCTTATCAAAGATCAACATCTTGAACTATGAATTTGACGCTTACCGCTTCATCAGTTGTCATTCATTATCGAATATAGACATCATTCTTGAACTATGAATAAACGTAGACATTAGCAAAATTCTAGGGCAAACCTAACATTACTGCAGCAAAAACTTAACCTATGCTCACGTTCTTCTACATATCATGCGTCAGTTCAACAATGGTGACACGTCCACGGAACTGCACATTCCTTTCAAAGGTCGTGTTAATTTCACAGGTGGCATAGTAATATTATAACAAACGGGTAAACAGAAATTAAGCCTAGCTACATATCTAACACTTGCAATGGGTGAAAACCTACAATAGAAACTAACCTTTGAAACTACCGAACAAGACATTAACATTGGAACCTATGATAAGTTTCAAACGCCCTCGTTACAATAGCAAAACTCAACTCTACACCGTGGTGTTTCAAGCTAAAGCCAGTATTATCTTCAAAATTCCTAACAAAGTAGCCAACTTAAAATTGGAGTTTTTACGTACCCTAACGCAGTAAATCAGTAATCAGTAAATCTGTAATAAACCCGCCTACTACCTTCGCCAACCCACCCAGGATCTATTGATGTCTATTGATCAAGTCACATTCCGAGTATCATTTTGGAAAAACATAACATAAAACAAGTTATTTATACATTGATCAACGAATATATGCTACGTAAAAGTTTTCACATTAACTAAGAATATAATGCACATCGACAAATAACACAGCTTAAGCATGAATAAACTGTTAACGTTAACAATAGTTCCACACTTAACAATAGTTAAAGCACTAACATAGCATACGAAAGAGTAACCTATTCACACTTTGTCAAACATATCCCTTAACTTATCAATGTTAATTTATATAACATGGTAATATTTAAACAAAAATCTATCATAACTTAACCTAAATTATATATAATTATCATACTGATACATGAATATCACGCTAATGTAATAAGTTTTCCGCATCAATAAAGCGTAACGACAGCATAAAACGAATAAGAAATAATGTGAACAAACGACAAACCTAAAACACTACGCACAAATAAACTGTTACCATTAACAAGTTCCATACTTAACACCAGTAAAGTAACTAACATTGCTATGCAAACGGGTTAACCATTCAATGAGCTTTTTCAAGCATATGCTCTAACGAATATTAACTCGTTCATTTTACACTGACAACAGGTATATTTTAACATAAAATGTATTCATATCCTTGTCTAAGTTATCATAGGGCAGCCGAACGAATATATGCTAACCGTAAAAAAAGTTTTTTTACATTAACAATAGTAATAATTTTAAAACATTTTTATCCTAACCTTACCTAACTATCATAATCCCCAACAAATAATTTACAACATAACAATAATACTCCAAACATAAAATAAAAAAATAAAGTTCTTTGAATAAAAATATCACAGTAAAGTGTAATAGTTTAACCTATCCAAAAGCAGTAAATCAAGTAAATCAGTAAATCAAGCCACCCGTCCCCCTCCCACCCTCCTTCATGATTTTTGCCTCTATTGATCTAATCTAATTCGGTCAAATTTGAGTATCATGTCGAATAAACTAGCAGCACAAAATTAAGTTCTTTAACATTAACGCAGCGAATATGTGCTTCAACATAACAATTGTTTTCAAATTAATAAAGCTAACATAGCATTACCAGAAGTAAGAATATAATGTACAAAGAACTATAATGTACACATGAACAAACCTAACACTCCTTACGCACGAAAACTACTCACATTAACAAAGTTTCAGTACTTAACAACAGTAAAGTACGCTATCACAGCGTACAAAACGTAACCTTTTCACACTTTTTTAACCATAGTCTAACATATAAGTGTTAATTTTACATTAACATGGTAAATATTTAACAAAAAAAATCATCATAACCCTGTCTAATTATCATAATGACAACGAAATATAATGCTAACGTAACAGTTTTTTGTTAGCTTAACATAGTAAAATTTACAAAATTTTCATACCGCATGTCCTAAATATCATAATCCCAACGAATAAGTGCAAACATAACAAGTTTTATCCAAACATAACATAAAAAATAACAAAGTTTTATCCAAACATAACAAAAAAAAGTTCCTTGAGATAAAATACTCTTAATAAAGTTTAATAGTTGTTGACTAATTTTAAAGCTGTAAATCATTAATCAGTAAATCAAACCACCCGTCCTCTCCCCGCCCCTCCCTACCCACCCTTGCAGATGATCTTTAATCTATTTGATTCAAGTCATATTTCCGAGTATCATTTTGGAATAAACATAACTAAAAATAAGTTCTTTATAAAGCTAACATAGCATTTACCAGAACTAAGAATATAATGTACAATGACAAACCTAACACTCCTTAACGCACGAATAAACTACTAAATTAACAAGTTCCATACTTAACACAGTAAAGTACGCTATACATAGCGTACAAACACGTAACCTATTCATACTTTTTTAAGCATATCTCTAACATTATCAATGTTAATTTACCATTAACATGGTAATATTTAAATACAAAAACTTAATTCATACCCTGTTCTAATATCTATGTATTGCTCGACCAACCACTTTATAATTGCTAATTCTTTTTTTTGTTATACAGTTTATGTTGTGTGTACAATATATTAACATCCTATGGTGTAAAATAGATTTGCACTTATACAGTCTGGAGGAATTCCTAGTCGTTTGTATAACCATTGTGCCTAAATTATCCTAATGCCCGCAACGGAATAAGTGCAAACATAACAAGGGTTTTATCCAAACATAACATATAAAATAACAAAGTTTTATCCCAAAATATAACAAAAAAAGTTCTTTGAATAAAAATATCATAAAGTTTAATAGTTTACTAATTTTAAAGCTGTAAATTTCATATATTAGTAAATCAAGCCACTCCGTCGCCTCTACTCCCATCCCACCCCACCCTTATCCATGATCCATTGATCTATCGATTCAAGTAATATTTGAAGTATCATTTTGGATAAACAATAAGCATAAGAGAGTAAGCTCTTTATACACGTTGACGCAAGCGAATATAGTTGTAACGTAACAAAGTTTAGCATCAATAAAGTAACATATCAAACTGAACTAAAAATATAAACGTACAACGACAACCTAGGACATACGCTTAACGCTCGAATAAACAGTCAACGTTAACAAAAGTTCTACACTTACAGCAGTAAAGTAACTCAGATATTGCCATACAGAACGAACCTGTTTTAAACATTCTTCAGACGTCTCTGTAACATAGTCATTGGTATTCTTTACCTTAACTAGTAAGTATTTTAACAAACATGTTTGATCATAAGCCTTAACTCTAATTATCATGACAAAAACGCATATATGGCTAAGGTAAACAAAGTTTTCACAGTGTCAATAAAGTTTCTATCACATGAACTAGGAATATAATGTACAACGACAAATCTATCAACCTCATGTTATGAATCATCTGCTAACATTCCCAAAATTCCCTACTTATCAGGTAAAGGTCAGCTAACAGGACAGTTTCAAACTCAATGTATCCCACTTTTCCAACGATATCAGCAACAACTAAGCAGTGATTCATCTAAAAAAATCCTTAACAAGGTGACTAATCTAATCAAGATCAACATCATGAACTATGAACTGACACTACATTCACCAAAGTGTCACTCATATCGAACATAACATCATTTGAACTATGAATAAAAGTAGACATTAGCAAATTTCCGAGCAACCCTAACATTACTCAGCAAAAACTTAACCTATGATCATGTTTTCTAACACATCATCGTCATTAACAAAACGCAACAGAAATTAAACATAGCCTAACATATCTAACAATTACGAAGGGGGTGGATAAACCTAGCAATGAAGATAGCTAACATCCAAGGATCTATCGCAATAAGACATTAACATTGTGAACCTATGAAATAGTTCTCAACCTATCCCCTCAATCATACAGCAAAATTCAAACCTATACTGATTTTCAATCATCTGCATTAAGCAGATAAAGTCGCTTTCTTAACAAATTCCGTTACCGAAAGTGGTCAAATATCAAAGCACCAGATCTTTTGACTATGAATTTGATACTCGACATTCATCAGAAGTTGTCCTTGCATACAAATATAACATCATTTTGGGTGAACTATGAATAAACGTGGACATCAGCAAAATTTCTTTTCAACAATCAAAAAATAACCTATTCGATCATACAGATCAATGATAAACCGCTAACATAATATTCCTGAACACTAAAAACATATAGACGACAGCATATCCTGGCATACATTAAAGCGATAAACTGTAGACATTAACAAAGTATAACAATCTCAAGCTTTACTATAGACAAACTGATAGGTTTGGCAACAGCGCATCATACAGAAGCGATTTGGCAGCACTGTAAGCACTACTTGGAGATCACCCTCAGAGAGATGCATGAAGACCCATCTCGGGGTACCCCGAAGGGGGGTGTAAGCGGTAAGGGTACAGCCTTTTGGGCTGTGCCCTTATGTAACCACTTACACCCCCCTTCAGGCTACCCCGTGATTTGTTTTCATGCATCTCTCTGGGGGTGATCTCCAGATAGTGCTTACAGTTATGCCAAATCGCTTTCTTGTATGGATGCGCTGTTGCCACAACTATGCAGTTTGTCTATAGTAAAGCTGAGATTGTTATGACTTTGTTAATGTCTTAGTATTCACGCTTAATGTTATGCCAGGTAATGCTGTGGTACTATATGTTTTTAGTTGTCACAGGAAATATTATGTTAGCGTTTTATTCGCTGATCTGTATGATCGATAGGTTATTTTGTGATGTTTGACAGAGAATTTTCTGATGCCCACATTTATTCATAGTTTCAAAATGGATGTTATATTGATTGGGCAAGACACTTTGATGATGTAGTATTATCAATTCATAGTTCAAGCTGCTGGTATCTTTGAAAGTTTGGGACACTTTGTTGGAATTTTATTAGATAATGCTGCTTTTTCTGCTGATGAATGAATTGACAAAGTCCAGTATAGATTGAGTTTTGCTGTATGATGAGTGATAGGTTGAGAACTTATTCATAGGTCCTAATGTTAATGTCTTATTTGTAGATCCTGATGTTAGTATCTATTGTAGGTTTTCACCCATTGTAAGTGTTAGATATGTTGTGGGCTATCGCTATATTTCTGTTTGCGTTTTTTGTTAAATATTACTATGAATGTGTATTAAAACTAGTTTGTTAGAGAAATGATAAGTTTCGTAAGATATTACTGCGTTAACTGACGATAATGTGTTAGAAACGTGAGTATAGGTTAAGTTTTTGCTGAGTAATGTGTAGGTTTGCTCGTGAATTTTTGCTAATGTTCTACGTTTATTCCAGTAGTTCAAACTAATGTTAGATTCTGATTATGAGTGACCTTTGATGAATGTAGGTCCTCGTTCATAGTTCATGATGAGGGTAAATCTTTGATAGATTGGTGCACCTTGAATAAGGGATTTTCTTAAATAATACTGCTTTAGCTGTTGTGGATATGTTGAAAAGTGGGGATACATTGAGGTTTTGTATGTCCTGTTTACGCTAACTTTTACTTTGATACGTAGGGAATCTTTGTGAATGTTACAGATTATCGTATACGTGAGGTATGGCTAGATTTGTCGTTGTCATTATATTCCTAGTTCAGGTTATAATATGTTTAGCTTTATTGACGTGGAAAACTTTGCTACCTTAGCATACTATTTCGTTGGTTTGTATAATAATTAGGTAAGGTTATGATCACGTTTCGTTAAATATTACTATGTTAAGGTATAAAATGTACAATGATAATGTTAGCGATACGTCCTGGAAGAAGTGTGATACAGGTTACGTTCTGTATGCAATATTAGTTACTTACTGCTGTTAAGTATGGAACTTTGTTAACGTTGACTGTGTTATATCGAGCGTAGAAGTATGTTTAAGGTTTTGTCGTTGTAGGTGTTATATCTTAGTTGCAAGATTATGAATATGTTAGCTTGTATTGCTGGTAAAAATTTTGTTACGTAGCGCATTTATTCGTTGGTCAGGTGATAAAGAATATTTTTATGTTATGTTTATCCAAAATGATACTCGAAATATGACTTGAATCAATAGATCAATAGATCATGAAGGGTGAGTGGGGAGGGGAGTAGAGGGACGGGTGGTTTGATTTACTGATTTATTGATTTACAGCTTTAAAATCAGTAAACTATTACACTTTACTATGATATTTTATTCAAAGAACTTGTTTTTGTTGTGTTTGGATAAAACTTTGCTATTTTTTATGTTACGTTTGGATAAAACTTGTTATCTTTGCACTTATTCGTTGGGGATTATGGTATTTAGGTATAGTTATGATGAATTTCTTTTAAATTTTACTATGTTTAATGTAAAGAAAAGAAAGCTGTTTACGTTAGCATTATATTGCGTTGTCAGTATGATAATTAGGCAGGAGGTTATGATAAATTTTTGTTAAATATTACCATGTTAATGTAAAATTAACATTGATATGTTAGAGATATGGTTGAAAAAAGTGTGAATAGGTTACGTTTTGTACGCTGTGATAGGTACGTTACTGTTGTTAAGTATGGACCTTTGTTAATGTTAGTAGTTTATTCGTCTGTAAGGTGTGTTAGGTTTGTCGTTGTACATTATATTCTTAGTTCCGTTAATGCTATGTTAGCTTTATTAATGTGAAAAGCAATGCTCACGTTTGCAACAAATCGTTGGTTTAATATATAACGGAACTTCATTTTTGTGCTTATGTTTGCCCTAACTGGATACTCGAATGTAAGCGCCTGAATTAATAGATAAATGATAAAAGATCATGGAGGGGGGGGGGGGGGGGATGGGTGGCTTGATTTACTGATTTACTGATTTACTGCTTTAGGATCGGTAAACTATTACACTTTTACAACGATATTTTATTCAAAGAACTTATTTTTATGTTATGTTTGGATAAAACTTTGTTATGTTTGCAATTATTTGTTGGGGAATAGGATAGTTAGGTAAGGTTAGGATAAATTTTTTTTATTACTATGTTAATGTAAAAAAACTTTGTTTACGTTTTGAGCAATATATTCGTCTCGTCTCTGTATGATAATCTACGACAAGGATATGATAAATTTTTGTTAAATATTACTTTGTCAGTGTAAAATGAACGTTAATATGTTAGGGATATGCTTGAAAAAGTATGAGGATTACGGTTCCGTTTTGCTGCTAATGGAATAGTTACTTTAACTGGATGTTAAGTAGTGGAACTTTTGTTAAGTTACGAGTTTATTTTTGCGTAAGTTGTGGTTAGGTTTGTGCGTTTGTACATTATTTTCTTAGTTCAGGTTATGCTGTGTTAGCTTTATTGGATTGTGAATACTTTTATTACATTAGCGTATATTTCTTGATCAGTAACTTGATAACTATGTTAATTACGCCCAATGCTTTATGATAAATATTTTGTTAAATATCAGTTGTTAATGTAAAATTAACATTGTATGTTAGAGATATGTTTGACAAAGTGTGAATAGGTTACGTTTTTGTATGCTATGTTAGTTACTTTACTGTTGTTAAGTGTGGAACTTTTGTTAACGTTAACAGTTTATTCATGCTTAAGGTGTGTTAGGTTTGTTGTTGTGCATTATATTCTTAGTTAATGTGAAAACTTTGTTACGTTAGCATATATTGCTTGATGTATGTAAAGAACTTGTTTTTATGTTAGGTTTATCCAAAATGATACTCGAAATGGGACTGTGAATCAATAGATACATAATGCAATAGACCTGGGGTGGGTGGGGGAGGGTAGGGTCCGGGTGGTTTGATTTACTGATTTAACGCTGATTAACTGCGTCAAGGGCTTACGTAAAAACAAATTTTTAAGGTTGGCTACTTTGTTAAATAATTTTGATAGATAATACTGCTTTAGCTGCTGATGATGTGATTGAAAAGCAGGGTTAGGTTGAGTTTTGCTATGTAACGAGGGGCGTGTCGAGAACCTATTCATAAGTCCAAATGGTTTATGTCTATTCGTAGTTCCAATGCTTAGTATCTATGTAAGTTTTTCGTCCATTGAAGTGTTAGATATGTTAGGCCATGGCTATTTTTAATTTCTGTTACGTTTTTGTTAAAGTATTACTATGACACTGGAAATTAGAATAGCTATGGTGAAGTTTCCCGTGAAGATATTACTGTGTTAATGCGATGATGTGTTTAGAAACGTGGGCTGAGGTTAAGTTTTTGCTGAGTAATGTTAGGTTTGCCCTAGAATTTTTGCTAGTTAGCATTTATTCATAGTTCAGAAAATGATGTTTATTCGATAGAGCTTAACACTTTGGATGTAGGTAGCGTCAATTTCATAATTCAAGATGTTGTAACTCTTTGATGATTGGTCACTCTGTGTAAGGCTTTTGTTAGATAATACTGCTTTGAACTCGTTGTTGATATGTTGGAAAGTGGGGATACATTGAGTTTTGTATGCCCCCTGTTGGTAGCACTTTACTTTGATAGTGGGATTTTGTGAAAGTTAGCAGAATTATTCATACTGTGGCGGTAGCTAGGTTTGTCGTTGTAGCATTATATTCCTTAGTTCAGGTTTATGATGTGTAGCTTTATTTGTGTGAAACTTTGTTCAGTGTAATAAAGATTGTTATGTTTTATCCAAATGATACTCGAAATATGACTTGAAATCAATAGACAATAGATCATGGGAGAGGGTGTTTGGGGAGGAGTGCAGTGATGGTGGTTTGATTACTGATTTTACTGATTTACAGCTTTAAAATCAGTGAAACTATTCAGGGTTGGCAAAAACCCGGGTTTTTCATAAAAAGACGCGAAGCCAGCTGGGGTTTTTGGGTGGGTTTTTTGGGCTTTTTGGGTTTTATTGGGCTTTTTTTTTTTGTCAGAAAAACTTTTTTTATGTAGACAAATCAATCCTGCTAATGTCAACGTAAGTGTAAGATACAATTAAAACAAATTTAAAAGATAATTTATATGAGAGAACTGCAAAGTCTTTACACTACAGCTTTTAAAAATGTATTCTCTGATTATTTTTATAAGATTATCTACTCAATGCAGTTTATTATATAGTCTTATATATATATTTTATTATCTATAATATATAAATATATATATATATATATATATATATATAGTATATATAATATATATTATATCTATAAAAGATAGAGTATAATTACATACAATCTCATATGGTATATATATATATATATATAATATATATTTATATAATATTTAATATATACTTTTCGGATAATCCTTATTATTATCTGAAGTATTTTTACATTAATACAATCTTTAAACAATATAAAGGTCTTTAAAATGCAAAGTATCCCATTCGGAGGAGAGATATCAGGCTAGTGAATGGAAGGAGGGGACAGTATTAAGTGACCAACCAAACAGAGTTCTTTGTAATTACTGCAAAGAAATATAACAAAAAAAATAGAAGCGGTTAAAATCCATTAGAGAAATGTAGAAGTTTTCAGGATAAATAGAAGATTCTTTCAAGCGTTTTGGGATCATTTGGAGCAAAATAAGAAATAGATTGGGAAGAGAAAAGGCTGAAATGCTTGTAAGAATTTACAGGCACTCGAGATCAAAAAATAATACTGATTCCGAGTATTGATACATAGTATTCCATTACATTTTTATCTGAAAAACATACATTCAAGTATTTATTTACTTTGTTTAAATTTAAGATTAAATTTAGTGAAATTGCAAAAAAAAAAATTTATTATCTTTGATAAACTATCAGAGAAAAGACTAAGGATAATGTGGCCTTTGATTTTGTTTTTTGTTTTTGTTTTTTTGGATTTTGGGGGGATGATTGGGTGCAAATCTTGAATTATATATATTATCGCTTCAGTTCAATAGTTGGAAGCTTAAATATTCAGGATTTTTAATGCATAGATTTATAAATACATTCTTTTTTATCTCATTTATACTGGCTAGGAAACCCATGGTTGCTATGGTCCTTCATTTAATTGATTTGAAAATTCAATAATTAGAAGTTACGAGGATAGCAAAAACGCCAAGAGGTTTGGGTTTTTGGCGGGATTTTGCTCTTGGGTTTTTGGGTGGGCTTTTGGGTGGGCTTTTGGGTTTGGGTTTTTGGGTGCCAACCCTGAAACTATTACACTTTACTACGATATTTTATTCAAAGAATTTATTTTTTACGTTACGTTTAGATAAAACTTTGTTATTTTTATGTTATGTTTGGTTAAAACTTTGTTATGTTTGCAATTATTCGTGGCGGATAATGATGTTTAGGTAATGTTATGATGAATATTTGCTGAATATTACGATGTTAATGTAAAAATTAACATTGATATGTTAGAGATATGCTTGAAAAAGTGTGAATAAGTTACGTTTTGTACGAAGTGTAGGTACTTTACTGTTGTTAAGTGTGGAAGTTTGTTAATGTTAGTAGTTTATTCTGTACGCTAAGGTGTGGTTAGGTTTGGTCGTTGTACATTATGATTCTTAGTTCGAGGTTATGCTAGTGTGAGCTTTAGTTCATGTGAGAGACATTGCTTACGTTAGCATATATTCGATGGTTAGTATATAAAGAACTTATTTTTGTGTTATGTTTATCCGAAATGATACTCGAAATGTGACGTGAATCAATAGATGTTTTTATGTATTTATTTAATGCTCTTTTTGTTGAAAATTATATGTTATAAAAAAATGAAAACTTGTCTAACTTCCCCACCATGTGAACTTTGTTGCTTAAGATGTTAGTGCTGGCTGTTTATTCGTGCTGCTGTTGTGTGTTAACCCATATAACACCAAGGTTAGTTTTAGCATGAAATTTATAGCAACATTCATGTAGATTTATTCAATTTCCCTGTCTTAATCATATTTCATCCCAAAAAATTTGATAATTTAAACATTTTTAATTTTATTGAATGTTCCCATTTGGGAACATTGGGATTATACGTATAACAAAATTAGAATTTTTACGAAAAAATATTTTCAGAAACACTAAATTATATATATATATTATATATATATATATATATATATATATTATATATATTATAATATATTATATATT
>JABUQX010022013.1:0-48531 GCA_015478945.1 Trachelipus rathkii
AAACAAACATGTAATACGACAAGTGATGTGTCGCTTTATATGTTTATGAACCCACTGAATCCGATTATGAGGGTTTCAAGTTCCTATAGAAAGTTTGTGCACTACCAGGAGTATGTCTCAGAAGAAAAGAGACGAAAATAAAGGTAAATGCACGGTTTGTTTAACAGATAAAGATGGAGGATGGACGATTAAAGATTTCAGGAGGATTCTGATCTCGTAAGACCCCAAAGAAAGGTGTGGTCAAACTCCAAAAATGAGGTTTTACATATAAAATGGAATTTTGATAGGAAATTCAGCTGATAATAAATATTTTCTTAGGTGAACACTATAGTAGTCATAAGTTAAACAATATGTGGATCCTTTTAGCTTGTTAATTATATCTCCTCTTAACTTATAGCTCTCTAACTATCTTTTAATCTCTCTTTTATAACACTTTGTCTATCTTAACCTAGCCAAACCTAACCTGGCTTAATATACTATCCTAACACACACACACACACACATAAATATACAGAGCTTCTCCTTAACTTTCTAAATACCTTGCATATTTTATCAAACCTATCCTAGCTTAACATACTATCTTAACACGCACACATATATAAAAGTACGCTATTTCACCCTATCTTTCTTCAAACCTTGTGAAACTAACAATAACCAAACATATCCTGGCTTAGCATACTATCCAAATACCTACCCATACATCACACACAGACACACACACAGCATATTAATTATAGACTTATTCATCTTTAACTGTCTGTCTTAATTCGATGTTTATCTTACCCAAGCCAAACCTAACCGGCTTAATATACTATTCTATCACACACAAATACGAAAACACATTTAAACATACATAGCTTATCCCTCTATCTTAATAGGTGACTTTATCCACATTTTGGCTTAGCACTAAACTATCCAAAGCATAACACACGTAAACACTATTAATTAAAAAAGACATTATACTTATTCATCTCTAACTATCTTTCTAAATACTATCTATCCAAACCTAATGCAGCCTTACAGTTCACATGACTGTTATTTCTATAGCGTCATACATAGGTATCTCGTTTTGAAAACGTTGAAGGTTGGAAGTTATACGTCAATGTTTTATGTTTTTAATATTTTATAAGTTTTCTATATTATTCCTGCAGTTTTAGTTTTCGTTTTTAGTTTTTATTATTGCATGGTTATTTTGCTTTAAATTTTTATTATTTCATATTTTATTTTTATATTTATGATATCTTGTATAAAGTTTTCATTTATTTTTAGAACATTAATTTACTTTTATAGTTTTATTTTTATTTATTTATAAAAATTTACTTATTAATTTTAAAATTTTATTTTAAAACTTTATTTTTTAAAATATTTTATTTATTTTATGTTTTTGCTAAAATAATTTTTTTTACTAAAAATATATACTTTATAGATCATATAACAGTTAATTAAGCAGTAAAGCAGTAGCGCAAACACCCACTTCACCTCTCCCATCAGGTCATGAGTTAGTGCTTAACGTCATATTTGAACAAATTTTACATAACAAAACTAACATAAAGTTGTTGTTTTGTGCCGAATATAACATAAAATTTAACTAAAGAAAAAATAATATTTTTGCTACAAAAAATCTGATTATATCGTCGGATTAACAAAAATTTTCAATTAATTTGATGAAGTCAGAATAAACTTTGCTTTATTGTTAACATTAGTAATAATGAATAATAATTGTCAAAAACTTACCAATAAAGGTAACATAACATTACATGAACTACGAACATAACGTATCATACATGCCTAACATACCTTAGTATGAATAAATCGTTAATATTAACGAAGTTTTCTGCATATCAAACTAAAAATTAGCTAGTATTTCCCAACAAAACTTAACCTAACTCTACTTTTCTATCCTTATCTATAACATAGCGATGATAATTTAACATTATCATAGTAATATTTAGCAAAACATAGCGAACAATATATCATACCCTAATCTATATAACTTACTGAACTACGAATAAATGCTAAGCATAGCAGAGTTTTTAGCAACAACAGCTCTTAACATAGAAATCTCTAACATTACTTTACATTACCAAACAAAATCTGTAATAAAAATATTATTAACACAACATATACAAACGTTATTATTATTATTATTATTATTATTATTATTATTATTATTATTATTATTATTATTATTATTATTATTATTATTATTATTATTATTATTATTATTATTATTATTATTATTATTATTATTATTAATTATTATTAATTTATTTAATAAATATTATTGATAACTTATAATATAATTATAATTATAGCTTATAGTTTACAATATAATTATATAACTATTAATATGACCTATTAATTATTACATAAATTATTAATTATTATTCATTATTAATTATTATTATTATTATTAATTATTAGTATTATTAATTATTATTATTATTATTATTATTATTATTATCTTATTCATCATTATAATTATGATTTATTATTATTATTATTAAATATTATTTCTATACACTAAAATTTTGATTAAAATTGATTCTATACTATTATGGGGAGAAGGAGGAGGGGAAGAAGAGGGGTTATAAAAAGACCTAAATTTTCGTTACTTAATTTATGGACAGCCCCTTATATGTTAAACATCTTCAAAGCAACAAAAAGATTTATTCATATAAAAACACTAATTGTATTTATTTAAGAAGATAAAGAAAACACTTGTAGTTTTTTAGTATTATGTATTTGAGTTGCTTTTTTTTTAGGTATTGTATTTTTTTAAGAAGCAAAATTATATGTTTAGTTCTTTGGAGTGATGTATTTTTTAGTATCATGTGTTTGATTTTTATTTTTTTTTGTATTGTATTTTTTTAAGGAGGAAAAGTAATGTGTATTTTTTTATAGATTCGTGTATTTTTTTTTATTTTTGTATGTCTATGTATCTCTTTGAATTATTTAAAATGTGTGACTATGAGAAACAGTATTTTTTATGAATGGTTGTTTTGAACAGGGCTGCGGGGCCGGAATCGGAGCCGGAGCCCCTAAGCCGCAAGATTTTGGGTGGAATAGTAGCCATAGCCGGCTAATTTTAAGATGATGAACCAGGAGCCGGAGCCGGAGCCGGAGCCGGAGCCGGAGCCGGAGCCGGAGCCGGAGCCGGAGCCGGAGCCAACTAATTTTGAAATGATGGAGCCGAAGTGGAAAATTACCGATCTAACTCTCAAACTAACATTTTATTATTTTCATGAGACCAATCTAGGAAGGACTTCTCCTTTTTCAGAGGTCAATTTTTCATTTTTTTCTTATTATAGTTTATTTACGTAGTAAATTAAATTCCTAGACAACATACTAAAGTTTTGAGTTTATGGGATTTGGCTTATTTATCAAATTTAATCACTTTACTTCCAAACAGTTGCAAATATTTTCATCTGCTAAATTAGGATACTTTTAGAGAATACGTTTGTGGCAAGTTTTCCCTTAATTTCAAGGTTCTTATTTGTGGCTTAAAATTCTTCTCAGCCTTCTTATCTTATCTTTACTTTTCTATTCATCTTAGGGATGTTGTTTGGCTTTCACATAATAATTTTCATGAAAATAGGGCGCCCTTAACGATACGAGGGAATTTTTATCTACCTATTTTCCTTTTTTGAGAATTATCTACTACTTTCTCATATGAGACTTATATAGTTACTTTTTTCTTTCTCACATCCAAATGCTGAGAATATTCTTATTTATAGTAGGATTCATAAAGTACTATCATCAATCACTTGTAAGTGTTTGGGTCTCCTCTCATACTGGATTATATATCAAGAGAGGGATAAAATGAGGCCAAAACTAATATTATCTAGAGATTCCTCACGATCTGTAGTTATACTAAGAACTACACCATACTATTAATGTATTACCTAACCAATTTTGAACACGCTGTAATTTATCTTGTTTCCACTATTTACCTTCATGTACTAGATATATAATACTACATATACCATATTTTCTATCCTATATCAGTGTTAATTTTGACACACAATCTTTGTTATTCTTATAATTTATATATAGTATAAAGATGTTGTTTGTCTTATCATTGGTAGCAGCTCATCTACACATAGTGCCCACGTACTTTCTGTCACTTGATTAATGCGGGGCTAATTTTGTGAGGTGGGTCTTTGTACGGTCGTTTATTTTTTGCAACTATTGGCTGTGGTAGTTAATCTTTGCTTGGGTTGACGGCGTGAGGTATCGCTTTCGTGTCACCGCTGAATAGGTGATGGGGGCCATTAATCGTGAGGTAATGAAGCGGTTTATCATTTATTACATTCTTACAATCTAAATTTTTCTTCTCCAACAGATAATCAGGTTCGAGATATGGAGAATGATTCCGCTCTATTATCTAGGAGATGAAGACATTGTACCTATCCGAGCATGGAAATTTATACTCGTTTTCATAATACTATATACTTATTTTTAATAATTTTTACATTCTGCTTCAGAATCGTTAGTATATTGATGTCTATTTAATTCGATAAGGCATAAGCGCGCTTTCACTAAAAGAAATTAATGCGACAACCTACTTGGCTCTCTATACAGATAAATAGTATTTTTTGGCCTCTTATTATCAAAAACATATCTAATAATTTTGTAAATATTCGGTATTACCTCCCTTATATATACTCGCTCTTGACGTGAGTTTACTGTTAGAGTAACTATCTCACCATCATTAAAAGTATATTCTCTTCGCTCCTTTTACATCTTAATTCTAAGTACTCTAGACGATTCCGTGCATATCATCTCCTCTCATATGTACTTATTACTTATACTCTATTACTCACTAGGTATTTCCTATAGTCCTCTCTTCACTCGTGATTATATACGTACATTGAATCGGATTGCTCATAGGGTTCTTGAAATATTAATGAGTGTCAGGAAGTTAGTGGCCCCGGGTGATATTAGCAATATCCTTATATCCGGATTTATTGAAGGGATGTGTGCTTCGATGACTCATGGTACCTTAGTCCTCGTTCCAATAATATACTTTACTCTATATTAATTGACTAAATACTAGATAACATTTCCTCAGTGCTGGAAAGCGCGCAATGTTCTTATAGACCTAAATTACCTAGAAATAAAGTTCATTGTCAGTATATATATATAGCTACTAGATTCATTACATAATATCGTCCTATAGCTCTCACTTGGTATATTACTATCTAATAGTAATCTTTTGAAATCTCATTCCTTGATCTATCTGGGTTACTATTCATTCCTTCTTATTTAGATCATTCAAGTATGGCTTTTACGTATCTTCAGAGAGTTACACTAGTGTATCAATATACTATCCTAATCTTACTATACTGATTTATGGTTCTGCCCTTTACGTAGACTATAATGAGTGAGGATAGTTACTTCGTGTGTGTGTCGACAATTCAATAAATAGGCTTTTTGTGATCGGAGTAGTATTAGGTCAATTCACGTACTACTTCGCTTCGATTATAAGTACTTCACTTTCCTTTTTTGTTATTACTCCTTCTCTTTGTCTTTACTCTTTTGTCTAAAGTATTTCTCTCTTATGATACGCTACATATAAGCACTCGTTGATGGAGTTTGATCTTTTACCTCCTTTTCATGTTAATTTAGTGGTGTTTACTAATGTAGTTCTGTATTTATTCCAACTTTATTCTTAATAATATTTCATCAAATGATCTACTCGCTCATTATGCCGACTAACTTACATACACTTTCATCTTTTTACTCACTACATCATATTCATAAATCTGCACCTATTTTGTCATCTATGAGTTGCTTCTCGTGAGTCTTATCTAGCTTTCTTGTATCTATATTTCTTAGGCTATAGACCTGGGAATGATTTACCGTGGGTACGTCCGTGACCGCAAAACTTTAGTGATAATTATAGACCTATACTATTTTGAAATAATTCAACTTCTATATACATTCCTTCTTAAAAACTAATCATATATACTTAAAGCTATTCCATATATAATTTCTGCTCTCGAGAGGGTGGATTGCGAAATAACATGTATCACCTGCCGGACATACGTACAAAATCTATTTTGGTCTGAAATATATATCTAAATAATTTGTTTTTATATCACAATTGTGGTGTCTGCTTCATACGGTCGGCTTGCATAAAATGGCGGACATTTGCTGATATGTTCCATAGCAGATGTGCGGAGCAAAGTGTGATCTGTTTATAGTCATTCTTGCTTCGAGATATACTTTTTTATACCAGTATTTAATATGTTATAGAGGGCATTATTTAATCTCTCTTCGTTTTAGGTAGTTACTGAGTGTAGACAACTTTTTGCAGTTGAGAGGGGGAGGTCTGCTGGCTCCACATTTTGTAGTTTGATATAAGGTATTGTGAGATATATACAAGCTGAAGATGAAACTATTAAATGTCTCTACTTTATATCATTCTTCTTTGTATCTTACAGATTGGTTTTTTGCCGAGTGGACCGTGAAGTTGTGTCGATGCGCAAATATTAAAACAATGCATATCTATTTGAGGTGAGTTATAAGGTTCAAAAGAGATAGAAGGAGCTAATACATGGGTGAGTGGAGGTCTGTTTCAGACAGCCACGTTCAAAGATATGTTGAGGTCACATATAAAAAAGAAGTACAGATTACATTATGAGCGGGGAGGAACAGATATGCTGCACATTTATAGTTAAATTGAAATTTGGATGACGTTTAGAGCGTTGTTGAAAAATACCGCAACTACGGTTTAGCAGAGATGGAGTTAGGGTGGGCTCTCAAAAAGACATGTACATCTTTATCACTTAGGCAGATACTTCTGTGTATATAGGTAGAGGGTGGAAAGTGACTACTTGGTGCAATATTTCTGATTTTAGTCACATGTATAACTGTTTAGAGTCCAAAAGAAATGCTTAACGCACAATTTTAATAAGTAGGTTCTGCGAGGATACACTAAGGAAGGGAGGAATTATGAACTATATTGAAAGGACGTTAGGGGCTTGGTGTGATTAGAGTTACTCCGCAGACATTGTTACTAATTTATACTGCTCTCCATGCGCTTCGCAGAAGGGATTATGGTAAGATAAAAGAGAGCAGCATTTTTAGTAGAGTGGGTAAATACTGTATAAATATATACCTGAAAGAACAAATAGACCATAATTGTAGTTAAAGGACATATAAGACACAAGAATGAACGTTAGGTTCAAATATTAGAACAGAGAAGATAATTAGAGTTCATAGACTTAGAAGGTATTAAGTCAGTAATAAAATACATGATAGTTTTAATAGAGCCGATAAGAACAAGATTTAGACATTGGAAGTATTTAAAGGATAGGACATAGAAAGTGAGAGATAAGTATTCAAAGAACATATATAATACGACAATGAAGTCTAGATATAAAATAATGACAAGGAGTATTTTATACTTAAGGTCGAAATAAGATACATTAGAGACAGTTGTAGTTAAAAAACAGGACAGTCAAATAAAAAAAAACAACTAATATATTTATATAGCGAGCAAAGAATAAGAACACAGAACTTCAAAGTAGATCAATCAATGAACAAAAGAAAATAGATATTATAGTTTAAAAGGACAGAGAGACAGTTAGGGTAATATATTTAAGGACAGTTCAACGACAGTCAAATTAGAAGAAATGATATTTATTGAGATATTCAAAGAAAAGAAAGACAATTTACATACTGTTAGAGTTTAAATGATATCACACAAAGATAGTCAGATTAAAAGGACAAATGCATTTCAAAGGACATAAGAAGAGTCTGATTAAAAGGACAAATATATTTAAGATCGAGAAACAAAAGACAATCCAACTTCAAAGGAAAGAAGGATAATTATAGTTAAATAGAACAAATATATTTAATTTTAGGTATCTACAGAAAAACAGTGGAGTCGATTAGATAGTCATGATTTATTTTAGTGATTGGTCTCAAAGAGCTGGAGACAATACTATAGTCGTATTCTTATTCTTAATCTTACATATAGATCTTAATTCTGAAGGTATATGCTTTTATTAATAAGATCAACGAAATTTATATATTACTTTATATTTCTATCTAATTTATCTATCTATCTCTCTATCTAACTATCTATCTATATATCTATATATTTATGCTTATCTATCTATATATATATATTTATTTATAGCTATTATCTATCTATTATCTATTCTATCTATTACTTAATCTATCTTTATCTATTCTATATCTAATATTTCTATCATCTATATCTATTCTATATATTAATATGATATATATATATATATATATTTTTTAATATATATTATGATATAATATATATATATATTATATATTAATTATATTAAGTATATATATATTAATATTATATATATATTATATTATTAATAAAGTATACCAATTTTCAAGAAAATATTAAAAAATGTAGACATTTTCTGTGTATGAGGAGAGAGAGAAAGGAGAGAGAGAGAGAGAGGAGAGCAGGAAGAGATGAGAGAGAGAGAGAGAATGATAGAAGTATTTATGAAGAGATGTTTAGTGTTGGAAGAGAGGAAGAGAGAGGTTATTCATACATAGCCGAGATGATAGAGAGATGGTTAAGAGAGGATAAATGTACATTATTATATTTTATATTACTTTATGGTAATTATAGTTATATATAAATACGATGTTTTATGAAGAAGAGAGAGTAAGAGAATGAAAGTGAGAAGAATGTCGAGAGTAGAGAGATGAGTAGATGAGAGAGTAGGATAGATAGATAGAATGATAGATAAGAGAAGAGAGAGAGAAGAGAGAGAGAGAGAAGATGAGAGAGAGAGTAACATGCAGTGCAGTATAAGTAGGAGTGAATTTAGGATATAACTAATATTAAATAGTAATAGATGATAGATGAGTAAGTAGAGTAAGATGAGAGAGTAGATTAGATGAAGATGAGAGAGAGTTAGAAGATTGAGAGAAGTAAGAGTATGAAAGTAATGATTTGCGCACTAAGTTGATTAGTTTTTGTCGGTTGTGAAAGTGGGGCAGACGTGGTTTTTGAGTGCTCTGTTGACTAGTGATTATATTTATTTTATTAATTTGTGTATTACTATTATGGGAGTTAAGGCTTGAGGTGTTTAGTGGAATAAGTGTTGTGTTTTTTTTCAATTCCTTTCTTTGTTTTTAATAAAGTCTTTATTAAATATATCACTTATTAGACTCAAAGAGTTCTGGCGACGTGGGAGTTTTTTAAAAAGATAAGTTTCTAGTTTTGAGTTTTTTTTTCTTTCCTTTATCGGTTTTGTGGTTGCGAATTTTTAGTAAGGTAAATTGGGAAAGGTTACGTAAGAGATGTGAAAGTGAGAGAGGAGGGGGAGAGAGAGAGAGAGAGTAGAGAGATGAGAGAGAGAGAGAGAGAGGAGTAAACATGCAGAGAGAAAGGGAGGATAATATATACAGACGAGGAGTGAGAGGGAGAGAGAATACCAATATTGTTTCTGAAGGCAAAGGACTCCTATCGCGCATTAGGTTGTCCTGATGAGGAGAGGAGAGGAGAGAGACAAAAAAAAATTGAGGATTAGTCTGGCAAAGGATATACCTTTCAGGGTATAAAATTAATGGCTTTATAAGAAACAAGAGGTAAACATAACTTAACGGGGGGCTAAATTTTTCAAAGTTTTTACAATTTATTTTTAATCCACACAAAAAAGCAAAAAAAAAAAAAAAACATTCTTGAAAAGGTCAGAATTTCCGGACCTGAATTGTGCTCAAGACTTTTTTGTGCAAGCAATATAGAATAAAATAGATATTCGCTTTATCAACAAACATCACTAAATTGATTAAGTTATTTATTCTATTATTGAGGTTTATAATTATCCGAACTTTAATTTTATATATAATATCATATATATTTATATTATAATATTATTATATATTATTATAATATATATATATATATATATATATATTATATTATATATATATATATATATATATATATAATATATATATATATATCTATATATATATGTGTGTGTGTGTGTGTGTTGTGTGTGTTAAAAGTTACTAAGCGCCCACATTTGGAACGGTTTGAGGTCGGATTAAAAAAATTTTTTTTTTACATTTGTGATTTATGTTTCTTCTTATTTTGGATGACCATAAATAGAGGCTTCAGGGCGAACTTGAAAGTTTTTCTTTCTTTCTAGGGTGTGATCCTGACTGACGTGACTTTTGACCGACCTAACCTAACCTAACCTAACCTAACCAAGTTTCACCCCTAGAACATAGGTAAAAAAAAAATTCATAACTTTATTTCGCCCTTAGAACATCTATTTATGTATCAGAAAGGCTACCTGTGTTTTTTTTTTTATCATGATCTCCTTCGTTCTGTGGGTGGGCGTTTTAATTTTGGAACTTTTTCCTCCTGTTTAAGGCTCGCTCTGAATTGGTTTGTTGCTAATTTATTCTTTTTTCAGCCTGAAATGTCAATTTCTCTTTTGGGCTTCCTTTTCTTTCTCAATGCACTTGGTGACTCTGATATCCTCTTTTTCTCTCCTCTATTCTTCTCCGATCAGGTGTCCTATGCATTTACCTGTGAACTTCAGTTGACAATCTCTTTGGCTTCCTTTCTTTCTCAACACTGGATGACTCTGATAATCCTCTTCCTCCTCATTCTTCTCTCAGGTGTCCCATGCATTTACCTGTGATTACAGTTGATCGGGAGTATGGGCTTCTGAAATCTATGAACGTTAGGAAAGCGAGCGGCCCAGATGGCATTCTTCCCATGTTTTGAGGGAGTATGCTTCTTAGCTAGCGCCACCCCTAGTTCAACTTTATATATTCTCTATTAGCACTTTCCTTCAGTGTTGGAAGCGCGCATATGTTCAATTTATTTCGAAGAATGGCAGCCTCTTTGATCCTTCTAACTTGCGCCCTATAGCTCTTACTTTTATTCTATCTAAGATTTTTAAAACCCTTCTCAACTCTCATTTCTTAGATCAACTGGAATCTCATTCCCTTCTTTTCGCTCATCAGCATGGCTTTCAGCGCTCGAGGTCTACTGGTGATATACTTTCCTATCTAACTGATTTATGGATTTCCCCCCTTAGGGAATATGGGGAGACTTGTGTGGTGCGCTTGACATATCTAAGGCATCCGACAGGGTATGGTACACATCACTACTTTTCAAGCTCCCCTTCTTTGGATTTCCTTCTTCTCTTTGCAACCTGATGTCTAGTTTTTTCTTCAAATAGCTCAATTTCGGCTGTTGTTGATGGAGCGACTTCTTTCTTGACTCAATAGTGGTGTATCACAGGGTTCTGTCTTAACTAATACTCTATCCTTACTTTTTATTATTGATATTCTCAGCTGCTAATCTAACTCTATCCATTTTCAAACGCATATGACTCGACTCTCCATTCTTCAACTCATTTCAAATCTGCCCCTCTTTTGCTTCTAGAGTTGCCTCTTGTGTTAATCTTTCCGATTCCATTCTCGCTAATCTGGATAGAATTTTCCTGTAGGGTCGTCTCAACCTTGTGAAATTCAACCCTTTAAAACCCCAACTTAAACAAATCTCCTCTCTAGAATACGTAACTTTCATATATTTTTTCGATGGTTCTTCCGCCTCTCTTATTGACAATATAAACATCCTTGGCCTTTAACATAAACATAAAATGTCTTTAAAACCTTACAACACAATGATTGCTAGGGTGGCCTCAAAGTTGTTGGGAGTTCTGTTATATACCGGCGGAGACTTTTTTTGCCTTCTTCTCAGTTACTCACCTATACAAGAGGTCTCATTCGCCCTTTTATGAAAGTTACTATGCCTTCATACTGTGGGGGGCGGCTGGGCTCTGGTATTCTACATCGGTCTTTGGATATATCGATGATTCCAAAAATATCGTTACTATTATATAAACTTCCTGTACTTTAAAAATTGACCCCTTATATTTGCGGCGCGATGTGGTGCTTTATCCCTTTATTATCTCATAGTGTACTTGGAAGACGTGGAGCAAATGTGCTCTGATATTGGAATCTTAACCACTCGAATTTTCGTAATCCACATCCTTACACGACGACTCATCGGTTATGCATCAAGGTGGTTTGTCTGTGTCGCGCAAGTCTAATTTAGTGTAGTTTTGATATTGATTTTTGTTAGTAACTCCAGACTGGTTCGCTTGCGGTGCTTCTTTTCTTTCTTGCCAACTCTTCTTGTTCTGGTTTATGGATATTTCTCTTCTCATTCGTATCTGTGTTTCCTACTTCAATTTTTTAAATTTCCCTCACTTATAGCCTTGCGTTCTGTTCTCATCTGTCTTATATTTGCGTTAGATGGATTTTGATTTCGTCCCTTTCTAACACTCACCCTACTCCTTAGAGAGTAAGGTCTGCCCTTAGCGAGCAAAACACCGGGGTGACCAACTGCTAAAAAAAAATAATTAAAGAAAAGGTTCTAATAAAGGAATTCCTTTAAGCTAGCTGAAACCCCATAATAATGGCACCACCGACGGTGAACCACTTTTCTAAAAATGCTATTATAAAATAGCATATACGAGGAGGGTCTTACTCGCTTTGACGAAAAGAAAAAAAAAAAAAGAGAGACAGAAGATAATAGTGTGAAAGACACGCACTATCTGGATAACAACCTCCGAGACACTTAATTTTCATCACATTTTCGCTTGCCACATGCTGATTCAGCAAATAAACCCTATAATTGAGATGAGGATTTTGGATATGGTGGATGACTTTTTTATACTTTCTGATGATTCCGAAATTGCCATTGACATTATCTCTTTCACCTTCAAAGGAATCACACCAAGGAACCTCATCGTAAAAACTGAAGAGACAGTCATCAATAGAGCAAAAGCGATAAATTCAAATTTTGTAGTCTGTGTAAAGAGTTCCGGAAGATGATAGCTCTATCGAAAATCATGGGATGCCTCCTTCTACATAGAGAATCTCTATCCAATGCGGTGGGCATTAGAAATATGGGTCCAACCTAGATGATCTTTAATCATTACCCTATTGCGGTGACTTGCATGCAATGATATAATATATGCAGCACTGGCAATATATATCAATTCAGTCGCCTAGGAAAGTTAGCGTTATTATCCCATAAGTGTATAAAACAGTGTATGGAATATAATACCCTCAAAAAGTGACAGCTCTACATACAACCAAGAGAGCTATAAGTGGTGAAAGCTTAATTTTCTTTGCATCACAATTTGATGAACTTATTAAAATTATGAGTATTTGGAACCTATGAATATCTATCATAAAAGATTGGAGTATTTATATGTCATGTTTTGAGTAATTAGCGTTTTTGTATTGTTAACTTTTTGGGAATGGGCATCCCTTAGAAAATTAGACTCAAAGAGGTTCTCATACTGTTTTTAGTTTATCATTATGTTTTATGTCATTTATATTGTAGCATAGGTTAAAAGAAGGTCATTCTTGTAGAAAATAGTAATCATGTGTTAAAACATAAAAGCTGAGATAGCTAAAACTTATGTTTAATAACTTACTTTGAATGAAGTGAAATGAATATTTTTATTAAAAACGAAATAGACATAGGTTGAATTAATATATTTATTATATTGTCCAATTATTATTCACTACAAACAATAACTATTTAGATTTATAAGAAGGTTAAATATAATACTTGGGCACAACCAATATGAAATAAATGGCTAAGTAATTTGAAAATATACATTACAAGGGGAAGTGGCATAAAATCATGGGATGTTAGCCGTGAGGCAGATAACAAATGATGGAATCTAATCTTCTAGATGATTACTGTATGTTATTAATTAATTAAATATCGGTGGATCGGGGCAGTATCGACCTAAAAAAAATAGGAGTATCAGTATCGGGTATCGGCGCCTCTTTTCTGGGCATCGCGGTAGGCATTCCGCTAAAAATATATATATATATATATATATAATAGTATAATATTAATAATAGTATATTATATCATTATATAAAATATTATAGGCTAGTTGTATTATATATACTATTTTTATATTAGTATACTTATAGGAGTAATATATATGGATTTATATTAGGTATATATGATATAACCTAAGCAATTTTTATTGCAAAAAAAGCTTGAGTTAATATAATGTTTTGAGAGCCTAATAGCATCATAAATATATGAGTACCGTAATTACTAGAATATTATTGTAATATAAATTCTCATTCAAAAAGTTTAAAAATAAGTTGTACTGTATAAAAACTGTCCCAAAGAGAATAAGTACAGGTGAATTCCCAATGTATTTATTTTCTGTGAGAAAGTGTGTTATTGCAGCCGCGCGGGCGATATTCGTTCAATGCATTTCTCTTCATAAAATGGCTTCAATCAAGGTAGCTTCTGTACTTCTTCACACTTTCTAAAATAATAATAATACCATTTTCCAAAAAGATTCTTGACCAAATAATATCCTAAGACAGGAATATCTCTCAATTACTCCTTCTCTTCCGATTAATTCTTTTATTACTGCCAAATCTATCCGTAGTCTTCTACTTTGAACATTTGTATGCGCTTTGTCACAGCTGAGGCGGATCTCTAATGATTGTTACTATTCTGTGATACCCAATTAATTGTAATTCCCAATTTCCTGCTCAATTCTTCTTCCCATACTCCCCTCGTCGTTATTTACATTTATAACCGTCGGTATGTGCTTAACCCGTCAGTAGCCTTCTCCTGATATTCATCCTAAATCTTTGGCATTATTCTCCTACTCATTGAACATTTGTATGACAGCTTTCACAGTACTCTATATATTCTACTACTCTGATGCCCTCAATTTAAATATGTTAAATTTCCCCATTCCCTGTCAATCTTCCGGTCCATAAACCTTTTATAACATTATAAAGCCCAATTCTCTAACCTCGTCATACATCCCCATCATGCCTCTGCTCAATAATTGGTGATCGTCTTTACCAACTCTATTTGACATTTTAGATTTCCAAATTATTGGTACCTTGTGCCTCTATATTATCTGTTCATTGATTATTGTTATCTATCCTATTTGTGATTCTTCTGACTACACGAACTAGACAATAAGTTTCCTTTGCTGCTGATTAATTTATCTTAATTAATAATTTCTCCCCATTTAATTTTACTTACGCGAGTCATTTGTCTTCGCTCTTTGTTTTCTCCATCATCACAGTCCTTCTTATCTTCATTTCTTTTCCTAACACATTGACTTGATAATTAACATCTGGCCTTGTTTGTTGTCCTAACCTGGTATCCTCATGTTTCTGTCGTGTTCCCTAACTGATTTTATCCTTTTTCATTCATGATCGTCTAAACAATCTCACATTATTGTTTCTTGTTGGAATAATGGTTTAGTGTTTATCCGTAAAATGTTTCATGTTCCAGCTCGATAGCATCTCCTGTGTCATTTATTTGTACTCCAATATATCTAAAATTCTTAAAATTCTTAAAACTCTTGGAATTGACAACCACTTCGTAATTCGTTATTCCTTTTAAACTTTGTGGATTATTTGCTTCCTTTTTAAAGTTGATGTTGTAGTTCATCAACATGACACACCATTATACCCATGACTTTATCCTTTTCCTTTCTTTCCAGAAAGTGAATATTGATGGGTTTCTAGTTACTACACTTCTTATTGGAGAATGATATTCCTAGATATCTCTTTGTAGAAACATCATCAGTACCAGCACTCAGGTTAGCGGGACATCCTTTAATCCAAGTACAGTGCTTTCTGTTAATCTCCACAACGTTAGTCAGTAATAGGATATCAGCTAGATGATGATAGTCAAAGTATACATAGTACTCCTGATTTAGGATTTCCTTGTTAAAATAGCCGCGTTTGATGAGTCTATTAGAGGTCTTATGCATATCCGAGTTGTTGTCTGTTATGATTCCTAGACGTTATTTAAGTGCCTTCTGCTGCCACATGTTGTGCTCATTTCCATCATCATTACCCTTTTTCTTCAGAACCCCTTTACAATCTAGACGATAGGACTTTGTACAAATTTTGGTTTTTGTTTCTTTACAGTTTATACTCCATCTTATATTTAATATGTTTACTTCCCTTTACACATTGACACATTTCGAAATACTAGATTTCCTTTCCAAGTTTTCTATTCCCTTCTTTTGCTTACTTAAGTCTCCATATTTTCGGCTGCATGGTCACTAATAATATTTCTTCTTGTATTTGTTCATGCCTTTCAAATTCCTTCATATTAGTCCATGTTATTGTACCATTATCTAGATCCTTAGTATTGTAACATTGACTCCATTTTTTACTATTTACTTTTCCCACTATGCTCACTATCTCTACCTTTTTTTCCTGACCAGTTTCTTTTTCATATATCTTCCATCTTTCACCTCTCTTCAACCTACTTAAATCTCTCCATTCTTCTCTATCCGGTTCTTCATCAGTGTCCTCCTCGCTTTCTTGTTCAATTGTCGCAATACCATAATTATCATCATTGTTATCGTCATCATCGTCGTCTTCATTATCATCTTCCTCATCCTTCCTATTATCACTATCACTTATCTCTTTGGTTATCTAATTCTTCTTCATTATCCTTTATTTCTTGTTCTCCTATATTTTGTCCATTCTTTATTTCTGTCCTTACACCTTTTTCTTTTTGTATTCGGATTATGTGCACTCTTTGGGTGTATCTGATAGAGCCGCCTTGTTTTACAATGACCGTTTTTCTGTCTAGACCTATTACCCTCCCTGGTCCTTTCCATCTCTTGTCATTTTCTCTCTTATAATATACCCAATCATTTATTGTTACTTTTTCAATTTGTGCCCCTATAGTGTTTTTGTTCAATGCTCTTTTTATTTTCTCTTCTGCGTAGAGCGGTTCGGCAACACCCTGTAACACTCCTATACACATGTCTCTTCTATCTGTATTGTGCATTTTCTGTGATTACTATTTCTTTCCATCCTTCTTCTAGGCTTAATCCTTCACGGTCACTTTCCTTTCCTCTTTGCCATCCAAACACCAGATTATTTGCTGTATATCACCTTTGTCTGTTGGAAATATGTTATTCCTGCCATAGAATCTGACCAAGCCTCGTATGAACAAGAAAGGTTCTTATTATTTACCATTCCCTCCCCATACCTGTGGAATTTTCTAATATGATTTCCTTTAACAGGCCTAAATATTCTTTTTCAGCGACTTGCCATTTGCATTTCCAATAGGACTTATACTATAGCGGCGGTCCTAATTAGTTAATTATACACAAACATTTCTGCTACATTACTCTATCCATACCCTGTCTCATTTTGAAACTCTCTCCCATTATCTGACAATATAATGTCAGATATACTGTCGTTGGTGTTCCAAAAATACTTACGAAATTTCACACCCCACATCAGAAATCAGAATTTATTTCTCCCACACTATTTCTGTTAGGCTTTTTGCTTTCACTTCTTGTCCAAGCCTGCTATATGTAACCGCTCTCCTCCCATCCTCTTCCAGTCACTTCTCCTCATTCCGACTTCATACGATATCCATCTCTGTCTCTCCTTCCCTTTCATTCCTCACCCATGTCCATTCGTGCCACTAATTCCTCTCAACCTAAAGTCCATTTGTGTCCCCTCTTTCCAATCCTCTCTACACCTTCTGGTCCTTCCCTCTACTTGCTGCTCGTTCCTCTCCTGCTTCTGTTATCATCTGTTACATGATGCCCACTTAGCTTGTCTATGACCTCTTTTCCATGCAAGTGCCTTGTATTTCGTCTTCCTGCCATTCTCTTTATATGCCCCTCCTGTCAATTCCCATAAAAAAGCTCTTTCTATTTATAATGTTTAAATTTTCCGAATTACAATGACCAAATTGTTTATGTAGTTTTTATTTATCATTACTTTCATTGTTGATTTCTTGCTATTTTTCTATCCAAACATTGCATTGATCACACGTTTAGGCCTAGCGTAACCTATTTATGTCCAGACTATATTCTGATCCTGTTATTTGTTTATATTTGTAACAATATAGCAGGACCCAGAAGATGAAAGACTAGTACTTCATCCTGAAATAATTGACCTTAAATTTAGTGGATGTTTATTATATGAATTAATTAAGCATTCTTTCGTTCCATTATTAAACAATTATTAGTTGATATACACATATTTTATTTACCTCTGAGCCACCAGTATTTCTAAACATTTCTCCCCTCTATATTCTGATCCCCCAAAACTGTATGTTTTATTAATTTTTCTCTCCCCTTGTTTTATTCTATCTATATCACTTCCCCCTAAATTTCTTAATATTTCTTCTAGCCATTTCCTCCCTATAACTGTGCTATATCTCTGTCATAACCACTTTTATCCTTTTCATTGTTATTAAAATTAATATATATTAAATAACTGAATAACCGTAATATTTAATAACATTTGTTTGACATTCTGTATCTTTCTCATTCTTCCTTTTAGTTCCAACAACATTCCTCTTCCTTATTGATCCCACTTCTATATAATCACTATCGAAATGTTTTATCTACTATGTGTCTTATATCAATACTTGCATACCTAGATATATGGATATTCTTTACTATTCCAATTTTCAAATTAACACTATTAGTTTCCTTATTCGGTCTTTATGCTGCCATTTATGTCTGACTATGTTTTATAGGTAACAATTATAAGAAGCATGTGATTTCAATCTTGTATCAAATATCCAAACCTTTTATAATAATTTAACCCTTATCATATATAACAAAAAATAAAACACTGTTTCATTTATATATCGTCTACTTTGTTTCTATTTGTCATTTACTCTTTTGGAGTATAGGCACATAGAAGTAGATTCTCTATATCATCATGCTTTGAACGCTTTCTTATATCTAAACCACATGTGTTCCTTCTCGTAGTTGGTTATCGCTCTAGGTTCTGACTTTTTATTCATCTCTTTCGCTCCTACAAAGATTTTCTTAAACATTTGGATGTTCTTGTAATATATTCTCATAATGCTAGAACTCTCCATTTACACCCCATTATAACCACGATACCTATTAAATAATCCTGTTGACCTGCCGCGAATAGAGTCAGAATTCAGCAGAATTAGATATAAGTAGAATAATAGCGCGACCCTTTTACATCTGTTCGCACCATTCACTCATCCCTAGAGAAGTTGTCCTATCGCCGCATTAATTTTTGACATATCTCTAATTACAAAGATAATTCCATAATTTACACCTCTATTCTCTTGTTCTACTATACTTTACGATAAATACTTACTATAACTATACTGGTTAAATCTTTCTACTATATACATTATATCTATTTATATTCTATTATCTAGGATTGCTTCGGACCACAAATATTAGAATCTAAGACAACCTCCTTCTTTCTATCTTTAATATCATCCGCTTTTCGAGAAGTAGTATCCCTAGTAAGTTTCCTCTGCCCACCCTGCGCAACACTAGTAACCTCGTCAGATATACCGCAGGCACCCCGGATCCGGGAGTTATTCCTGCATCTATTCATTCATACATATGCCATGGCGACAATCTCCGTCCAATCCCAGTTACTACTCTCAGACGCCTCTCTCGTCCCTCGGATCGGACCATCTTTCATGAAAGTCGTGTTCATTCCGTTTAGTGTCAAGATGAAAGAATTTTTTTATACACACGAAAAATACGTAAGATGATCCGTGATAAAAACACGTGAAAAACAATGACAAATTAAAATTAACAAGAAGGACAATTTCCTTAAACAAATTACTTTCTCAATCCATCAGGCTCCCATTTCATTGTGTGATTAGTATGCACGAGAGTTTAGCACAATGCTGATTTCAAAACCGAGAGTGAGTCTAGCACATATACTTTTATGTCAAAAGTTGTGTTGATTAATGCTGACCATCGAACATGCACCCAAAGATAGAGGGTATTAATGAGACCTATGACATTCTATCTGGGACTTCAAAATGAACATCACTTCTATCAACTGCACTAGATACCGTGCCTTGGCTGGATTCACAATAGGAGATAACACCACAGACTATTGAAATGTTGTGGAATAAAGTGAGAACAGAGAAGCCAATCCTCGGCACACAGTCATCGATGAATACAATCGTCAAAGACCGACATTATACTACAATATAGAAGTACAATCCATCCACGCTGACTCTTATAGTGCCCTGACCTACTATACAAGCACATAGTTTTGTATAGCTCTATAGATCAGAAAATAACAAATATTTGATCAGCAAAACCCGAAAGTAAGGAAAGTCAGTGTTGTGGAACACTTGAAAGTGAAATAAAGAGACTGAATTTGTTGTAAAAAAATAGTAGGCGTATATCAGACTAAATTCTGAGTAATGACTCTAATACTCATCTTTCGTCTACTAAGTCATGGTTGGATACTACAAAAGTACACATGTTCACTTATCATATAGTATCTCAACACTTGACGACCCGAAAAAAGCATAGTAGTTATCTTGTTGTGATTTAGAAACCTTTAGAAAAAGTAGAACATAGGCCAATCAAAACAGCCGTAAACATCGTGTGATGCTCTCAAAGAGTCAAAAAAACGAATCAAGATTTAACCGACATGCAGTCTCGCTGATAATGCTCGACCCATAGAACAGTTTACTTAAAGGCTCTACTGTTGTATACTCTCCAAATAATAGATAATGTAATGCTACTCTAAGTCACTACTCGCCTTCATATAAAATTAACAAACATGCCACGAAGAAGGTCGACAGTCAGTGAGTTGGAACTTAAGAGATATAAGATAAATCCCTAGACATCGCTAATAGTCCTAAATATCTCTCAATAATATTGAAGTGTAAGTAGATGTAATCACGCATCACAATGTAAAAGATGAAAAATAACATTTGACTATTAAGTAAAAGACATAGGTCTCCAAAAGCAAATACATGCGAGAGTGTGCTGTGAAAAGTAGTCTAACTAAATAATGTGATAGGTTAATCTACACGCGGAGTAAAATGAGAAGGAAAAGCAGAGATCTTATGTGGTAATGAATAGCCTAATAAGCCTAATTAAAAATAGAAAATAAGGATAAAACAGAACCAAAGTATCAGTACGCGCAAGTAAAAGTACCCAAACAGATGATCGATAGATAAAGAAGGTCGACAGTCCCTAAGAGTTGTATATTATTAATGATAAACTAACACGCTCATAATGAGAAACATAGGAGCAGTAGCATTAATTGGATAGAAATAACTATTACCACCTCAAAGATATATATATAAAAACTGAAACTATATATACAATATACAAATATAATCCATACCTGAGCATGATATCGCGGTTAAGCTGGGTTACATGGTTGTGGACAACATATAACACTATATACTCTGTCTCCAAATAATATAGAAAAAGTTATTAAACGCTTAACCTGAACGCTGTAAGAGAACTTTAGCACAGCATCATAAAAACCGTTAGTGACATGCCTCTTACAGACAGCAGTTATTACCCTCTTTGTAAAGAGGTTTTCTTGATCCATGCACTGAGGTTTTTCATAATGTCCAAAAAGCCTAGGGTGGACTAAATTAGGGTACCCCAATTGGCAATCGTGAATGTGCGGATTAATTGGACGAAGAGATCCAGAGCGTCTCGCGAAGATAATTACTTCCAGGAAGTAATGAGACCTGTATATAAAAAATAAAATATCAGATGGCTCCCTAATAGTCTCACACTATATCCTAAGTGCGGCTACAATTTAGGCCGGTGTACTATCAACTATAAGACTAGGAGGGAATCCAGCTTTTAAATAACCTTTATTTTTTTTGATTCGTCATAAGGCCTTACAAGTTGTTTTCTATTTTATATATCAAATAAGACTGGTTCTGTGGAAAACCCATATCGAAGTAGAAGCGTAATGTGACACAATAAGAGCCTCCGTCCACCCAACCCAAGCGAACCAAATAATATATGAGACAATCCTCATATTGCAGTTTTGGCTGGACCCAAATCTCGTATCATCATATCTAATTATATTTATTAATATATATTCAATAAATCTTTGCCCATATATTTTGCGACACTCTCCGTAAGTATTGGACAGTGTAAAGTGTTACATCATCTGTTTTCTTATCCTGAATGTGTGCAACATAAGGTATTCCTTTTTTTTGGTTTTCAACAGGGACATCTACAATTACAAAGTCACCTACTTTAGGTTGTGCTCTTTCTTTGGTGGACTTTGGTATTTCATTTAAAGATTCAATTGAGGTAGTAGTCAGAAATGAACTCTTTGGTGTGCTGGATCTTGATGTTAATGTTTTTTTCATGAGAGGTGGTGGACAGGGAGGCACATATTCGGGATCATTGTCTGAAGATTCTGAATCTGAACTTTCATATGTCTGGTGTTTAGTCTTTGGAGTGCTAGTTCTTGGAGCTATTGATGATGATTTTATTTTCTTCCCAGGTGATATCTGCATACAGAGCTTTCCCCTTTTTCGCTTTACAACCCCTTGAGAACTTCTTTGTTGTTTAAAAATCTCAGTTAAACTTTGTTCAAAGTGACTGGAGTTTGTTTCTGGAGGATCGGATATGTCTGGTGCAGAACTACAACCTGGTTGGGGATCAGTCTGAGGGATGCTTTGATCATCATTGCTATTAGTAATGGCTTTCTTATATGGACGTTGCATTCTAGATAGTAGTTCTTCAACATTTAAGGGAAATATTCCTGTTGCCTTAAATCCACTTACTATATTTGCTTTTAGGTTTAAGTGCATCTTTTCATTGTTAAATAGGTTTCCCAGCATTTCTGGAAATGAAGATTTATAAACTGCAACTGCTGTTGGATATTTCTTTTTAAATTTCATCAGCTCTTCTGTCCAAATCTTTTTCATTGGGGCAAAGAATGACACATCCAATGGTTGGGCAATATGGGTAGAATTTGGGGGCAGACAAACAAATGATATTGAATACTCTTCACATAACTTTAATACCTCATCTGAGAAATGAGAGCTTAGATTGTCGCCAATAAGGGCCTTTGGACCATCAATACGTTTTGCATGAGGTAAAAAGACTTTTAAAACCAGGTTCTTCAAAAACTGTTAATGAAATACAAAGTATACCAAGCCACGCATTCTCTTCGGTGCGAAAGTAAAATGCAAATGTAGCTGTTCTCTCCGCCATCCGACGCTTCAACATCTTGCCAACAAATGGAAATCCTTTTGGAAGCTACTTACATCCTATTCTCACGAATATTCATCAATTATTTTCATGACTTCGTATACGACATAAGGGGAAACGACAGTGATCCCGTCTGCAGTAGGACACAGAACATATAGTAAACTAGACAGGCTGATTGAATATAAATAATGAAAAACGTTGTTGGACATATTTGGAAATGCCCCTGCTGAAGAGCAGTGGACAAGGAATTAGGTAGAAGAAAAAGAAAAAGAGTGTGCGTGACAATAGATAGTATGTGACTCATCGTAATTAAATATTTGATGCGGTAGCAAATCTTTCAGGCTTTCACTTAAATTATCGTGGAACTTTCTAAGCAAATTTTCATCTACCTTTCCTCTGCTGAGTGTGAGATATTATAGATAATGAGCGAGTGTAATTCTGAGAACTTAAAAAAAAGTGTCGTGTGAGAGTCGCCGTCCATACCAAAAAACATTGGCCTGGATGCAGTGCCAAAATACACCCAAAATACAAATGAAGCCAATAGTGAACAGACTCCCGAGCCCAAATGTGAATCGAACAAAGTGTGGCAACCTTTTATAACGTAAGAATATCCGAACTGAGCTGCATAAGCCGCACAAACACCATATATGGTGAGAAGGCCAGCGGCCGAAACCAAACGCTAGAACATACATTAAAAATAGATTCCCATTGAAGAACGAAAAATAGTTGCCTACGATAAAATTCAGAGTATAACTGCGTCCTGTTGGGTGCCATAAAAACAGGTATATAACTCCATGTATGGTTATGAGTTATAAATAATATATTGAGCAAGGTATAGGCCTGAGTGTCGGCAATATCGATATTCAGAAGTAAGCCTGGCCCTGTACCCTGACCAACACTTTGTAAGAAAGCTCACACGCGGCCGGAACTTTTATCAGATGACATTCATTAAAGTTGCATTCAAGTATATATGAGTTAGGTCAGGTAAGTTAAACATACGGACTATCCCAGGTTTTCTTGATATAACTTACCGAACCATATTTAAAATCCTGTAATTTTTTTTATTATTATGATATTTACACTAAAAAAAAACGGAAAAAAAGAAAAAAAATATTCATAAGGTTGCACTGAACATGTGTAATATTAGATACCAAAATTATTAAAAATATAGCCAAAAAATTAAAATCAGTAAAAAGGAATATTGGGATGCATACTATTGTTGAAATAACTACCTTAAAAAAAAATTGAAATGAGTAATAGATCAAGAAGACAGCTAAAAAAGACCATAGATAATTAAGATAACAAGAATATACATATAAGAACCTTGACCCATGTAAAATCTCAACATACCAGACATAAAAATTAATAAGAAAATTTAATCGCCCGCAAAAATAGAACCAAATATCAAGATGACCATTAAAATAAAAACCACCCAATATATGGCGTGTCCACTCCTTGGCAACACTAAACCGCCAAACAGACAACATCCCAACGCACCCAGCGATGCACATAAGTTGCCTCTAATTTTACTCCTTAACATAGTCAGAAGTAGTTCATCATAGTAACTCCATAAAGGCATTGGTATTAATGCAGGAACGGCACAAGTGGTATAAACATCTCATTGCTGAAGGATATTTGAAGATATATATAGCAAACATGAAAGACTAAATGTTTGTATGTCTTCCCAATGTTATCTTCTGGTGTGAGAACCTGAAGAACCAAAAATGCTTCATATTGCAATACAGATTTACAACTACATTTTTACTCAGTAGTATTAAAAACAGTACATGTTGTATTTGTTCTATTTTGGATTTAATATAGGTGTTGATCTTGGAAGACTGTAGGATAATCGATAGAGTAGTCGGATGTATAAACAGCACAAACGAAATTAATCCTAGATTAACAAGAATCGATGACATTTTGTAGGCATTTGTCCCTTTCTGCACAACATTATCCCTTGAAAGATAATGGAAGATAGAATAGGGACATTAATATGGTATCATAGTAACGCACACAAGTTATCAACAACAAAAAAAAAAGAACCAAGTAGCAACATAATGGCAAGCAATAATATCCTCTACGTAGCAGAAATATTTATGATCACGTACACGTATAATAAGGAGAGATATACAATATAATATATAGATATAGTGGAATAAATATATATATATATCTTACATAAACCTTCACTTATGTATATATATGATCCCATTTATGTGCAATAAATTTATCCTCCTTTTCCCCAAGATCTTATTTGACGGGTAAGGTGCGGTTTGTAAGATGCGATCTAAGAAAAAGAGAAGTAGGAGAAGAATATGAAAAAGAAGACCCAGCCTTACCGCTCCCCTCTATATATCTAATTAGTGAGATATCCGTACGCTAAGGTCAGAAATCCAACCCTATGAGCTTCACTAGGGACCCCGACGGACCCTCACAAGTGCATATCGTCAGAAGATTGTATTAAGGTACATCCCCTGAGCCCAGGTGAATAGGATCAACAATCCATACACCCCTCACATAAATTAACACCAGCCATATTACACTTCCTATTAGCATTACCTAACATTATAGCACTACGTCCGCAGTTCAGAAAAAAATCACCTAGAGCTTCACGGTTAATAACCTACCTAGACGGACTGCTCACTAATATAGGCATTCGATCAAGTGTTAAGGTTCATCCCATGGCAGGATGTAAATATTAGTCACAACACATACCCTCAGCAATTAATAACCCCGCCAGTTATCACTCCTAATAAATGCACCTCTATTAAATCTATTATTGTTAAGATACTCAGTCGCATATTCAGTAAAAATCCACCCATTAAGAGCTTTACACTGGTAAGACCCCGAGGACCCTCACTAGTATGAGCATTCAGTCAAGTTGTAGGTGTTCATCCCCTGGACCCAGGTGGGGGTCACAACCATACACCCCTCACAAAACCCCGCCATATTCTCCTCAAATAATTAAATAATACAAATATAATGAACTCGTCGCAGAACAGAAAATCCAACCCATAAGTAGAGCGTATGCACGGGACCCCTACGGACCATTCTCACTCATGGTATAGATTATACATTATCGTTATCATAGTATGTAAGGGTTCATCCCGTGGCCCTATAGTGAGTGATAGGTCACTTATAATATATGCCATAGCCCCCTCACTAAAATCCGCGCGCCGGAGGTCAGCGGTGCCTTTTACAGGCATCATCAAGAATCATAAACCTAGTCCAACCATTGATTGACATCATATTATATGTATTGTATAAGATTATATATCCATATTCATTATAATTTCCAGAATATTACAATATTAGTCTATAATTAGATAGAAAATATTATGGATAAAAATAGTTTATTTGAGTCCAAATACCAAAATAAAAAAAAATTATATCTAACAATACACTTAATCAACTACATACTAAAAAATAACATGAACGTTAAGTGAATAAACATAAAAATTTTTTTAGTTTCGTGATCACGTTGTGAAAACGATGATAAATAAAAATTTTAATGCAATTATTTTATGGGACTGATAGAACAGAAACTAAATTTATAATGAATATATATATATATTCTCCTTGTATCATTTATTTGATATTTATATTAATTATATTTAATATTTCACTCAGACAGTGACTTGGCGAGAAGTGGCGAAATGCTCTCTGAGGATTAATAGCCAAACTCACATTTCTCTGTTTCAGACACATTCGTTTACTGAACTCAATCCACTTATTTCTTCGGTCTTCCAGACATAGGTCGATTCCCAACACACACAGACCACTATACATCTGACCGACTAATTAACCAATAGACCGGCTTGTCATTCAGTAAATCCTATTATCTACACCGAATGACCAACCCATCTCAACGAATTACTTTACATTATATATAATCTCTACATTATACCCCGTTTCTTCACACCATAAACTCGAAATGAGACTAATAGTAGTTCATTCCTCGAATTTTAATATGATCAATTAGCCTTTGCACCCGACCTAACGACGCACTAAAGTATTGGTCACAAATTCTGAGACAACAAGTTGAACTGTAACGAATCTTTATACACTTCACTTACACCCAAGATATTCCTAAGGAGACCTTATCAGTCTCACTGCCGGTACTACACATAACCATGAATAAACACGAGGTCCAACCAAAGCCATACTCCATCGCATCGATAAGACCCCAGGAATAAGCAGCAACACACTCAGATAGTTGCTGGTAGGTCCTCTCCTCTTACTGAGCTAGCCAAGCTCACCCCGATGCTCAACAATCTAGCCCTAGCCGACCCTATACACGTGCTTGCAACCTCGTCACAAACACCCTTGTCCGGTACTAACGACTCTGACGAGTCGATACCACTTCCCATTTTACATACCAACACCTAGGTATCCTAAATGTTCTAAACTCTTGACACTTGTTCCAGCTGATGGTCACGGTCTCGCATCTCACTACTTAAAATCAGCTGCATAACACCTACGTCCATTCCTGTCTCCCTCACATGAGACCTCTTATCTCTACGTGTCATCACTTTCATTAACTCACCTCTTATATACAACTACCTGCCAATTTACGAATTTGGAGAGTATGCTCGTACAGTGCTTATTTTAAATACTAGAGTGATATACCTTTTATCTCAATTCTTCTAATTACGAGTGATCAATTTCATATGCGTCCATGGCGTGAACGCTATATATAATTAAAATCAATAACGATTTCTAAGCGTAGTAGACGTTTATTTTTTTGTGACATCACCTAATCATACAGTACACTCTCAACACTCAAAATAGTTGGAACAATATTCTATCTCTTATAATAATATAGTAGAATTATCTAAAGCATCTCTCCCCTCAAGTCTCTTTTGAATATACTAAGATGCTCTCTAGTAAGTATCAGTCATCATGGTGGATCAATGATTCCTGCTCATGTCCATAGCGGGATCTGTACCCTCGTTAAGTCTCAATGGAAGAACTCTTAGATATCTTGCCTAGATTAAATTCCATTATATCGAGATAAATACCCTTAAAGCAACGAGCGGCAGAGCATACGTAGAACAATACCCTATATCTATGATATATCATAATTGAAGTGTTTCGAATATCTCCAACGAATGTTATACTTGAACTTTTTATAATACTGAGTCTTCAGTCCATTCTCAGCAGCTGGGCGATCTGCGTGCGTGCTGAAGAATCTCCAACCTCATCGCCCTCGACGCGTTCCTCACATGAGTGCGTTTATATATATCATCGCTATACCCAATCCAGTGTCTCTTACCTACCAGTTTTCCAACCAAAAGTACAGAGACATACAGAATATCACATATCCTCTCCTCAAGGGATACTTGTATCCAAGTCAGTCCCATGCTATATCTTTCCACTATAGGGAGTGAAGCTGATTATTCTATCACTAACTTAAGCTCTACGCTAGCTAACGTCTTATATCTCAGATATATGGAATACAGACTACTGCTCATCGTGAAAAGCAGCATTGATGTTCCACCGAGAATTGCGGTAATGGAATGCCTATAGTGTTTCTCTCTGGCATGATAAGGATCGATAATATTTTCATATTTATTTCATTATTTCATATTTCTTAAACCTTTCATAAGGATAATTTAACCGTCGATACGGTTTCTTCAAATTCCAATATAATAATTATATGTCATATTCATATTATTTACATCCTATAGGTAAAACGTGTCAACTTGGGAATCGAATGAGAAATTGATCGATTGAAAATGTAATATATAGATTGATTGATTTTCTATTCACGACCTATTTCGGGAATTTGGCAAAAAATTTATTAACTACTGGCTTATATTCTTTCATATTCCTACCTATCTAGATCTCCAATGTCCAACAACCTTGCCATATCCCCCTTCTAAAGTGATTAATCTTATTGGCTCAAAAACCATATACTCAAATGAATTCTTATGAACAATTCGAAAGCTATCATACCTACTTCACCCCTCCATACTCATATTTGTGCCAAGTACCATCAAATTGTACTTTCTATAAATATTGATTAAATTTATTTTGTCAACCTTCTAGTATACTCAACATCAAATAAAAAATATAAAGGATTATATTACCTGACGGTTAATCCTCTTTAGTCGGATACTTAAAATTTCCTAAATTCTATAACACACTATAACCATATAATAATGTATATATATATGGTATGAATTTATTGATCAGATAAGCCGTACACTAAAGAGCAGCGTACGTAATGATATACCATAAACAACAAATTACCGTCTGTATAGTGTAATCATAATTCCTTGCTGTAAATAGACTTGAGGGAGATGGAACTGGGTAGATTTAAGATGGCGATCTCCACAGTAATTATGGACGTTAATAAAAGTATATAAGTAATCCAGAATAAGGATAAAAAGGATATGGGTATAATGGAATATAAGTCCTGAATAGGGATCAGGTGTATAAGTCAATCTGAGTATACACGATGAGGGAAGCGGCACCAACCTATTCCGAGTTAATTCCTGTAGGTTAAAAAAAAAACTGTATGTACAATCACAGTATATATGAGAATTAATGATATAGTAGTGTAGTGAGAACTCATATTGAATAATCACGAGAACCCGTAATGATATATCAGGTAAAAAGTAGGTGAGAAAGTATGAATATAAATATATTCTAATTATGAGGATCCATTAATATATCCAAAGAAATTGGTAATATTAGATCCAGTTGAATTAGAAGACAAAATTATAACCAATCCAGATAATAATTAGGCAATTGTGAATGAGTATAATATATATATTATTATATATAATAAATAATAAATATAATATATATAAATATATTTAATTTTATATATAAAGATATAAATATATAATATATAATAATTAATATAATATATATATAGTAAAGTATATATATATATATATATAAATTACGATAAAAAAATAAAAGAATAATAATTACTTCAGTTCCCCTGTGCAGAGTGTACCTTCCAAAACCTGTAATGTAACTTTATATCCCCGATATGATCATAAATACATGAAATGAATTAAATGAAAAATTAAAAATCTTACTTTATCTCTGAAAGATATCTATACTATCTTAATTCCTTTTTTGTTTGATCTTATGAAATTTAATTACTTATGGTCTGCTTCCTTCCTTTCAATAGTGATGTTGAAGGCAAGAATGCCTAAACCTCCTTCCTTTCTCTTGTTTAAATGTTCCTCTTCCTTTATATGTGTTCTTTCTTATTTATTATAAGTTTACTTAAGCTTTATTTTTCTTTAATGTTTATTATTCCTTAATGTGTTGACATTTACAATAAACAATAATATTAAAAATATATGTAAATTAATATAATATATAGAATATATATATATTATATATAAATTAAATAAATATTTATATATATATTAATTTTAAATAGGAAAAAAAATTATACATTATATCTAAATATTTATATATCCGTAGATTAAACTTTAATATATATAATATATAATATATAATATATATAATTATATATATATCACAAATGGATCTAGCCTAATAATTAAAAATTAATATTAGTATTCATAGAACTTAAAGTATCACAAAGACCAATCGTCTCGCTGAAGCGAATAGCTTAATGAAAGGAGAAAAGATTCAAGAAACGATTCACTAATAAAATATTCTTAATTAATTAAAAATAGGAAAAAAACTTATTGAAAATTGAATATAAAATTTACTTAAAGTACATATTAATTTACATCAAGTATGGATTAATTTACATCAAGTTCAGATTAATTTACATCAAGTACATCATACGTCAATTAAACGAAGTTTAATTTAAAAATAATCATGCTTACATACAGTATCTTCTATACGTAAGGGTACTTGGGTGACAGAATCAGGCTTTTATTTATTAAATGCAGCGTATTTGGAATATATAATCATGCTTAAATATCTATTAAACTCAGGGGATAGGTAATATACAATGATGCTTTTATCTATTAAAAGCAGAGTATTTAGAATATATATAATCATGCTTATATATCTATAAAACACAGGGTATATGTAATATACAATGATGCTTTTATCTATTAAAACCAGGGTATTTAGAATATATAACCATGCTTATATATCTATCAAACGCAGATGATATAGTTATGGAAAATTTACCTCACTTAAAAAGATCCATTTGAAAGCCTTCGAGATGGAGACATATAGAATAGTGATAAACTTGAACTGATTTAGTAGCAGGATACATAACAAAGTTTCTATTCTTTTATATTTATTAATATATAAACTTCAATTTGCTAATTCTAAAGAATAGCCTAATATATTTCAAAGAACAGTGTATGATTAATATATATATATAAATAAAAACGTAGAAATAATTTGTATACACATATTTCAATCATTCCTAGTTTAAATAGAGTATATCACTGTAATAGCTATATAAGAACTAATATAAAGAATAACAAAGAGACTTGGGATTACCACAATTCTATGATGCCAAGCCCACTTAATGCCCAATTCTAGAGATGATTAATACCAGGTGGAAATAGCAACATATTGATTCAATAAAAGAATTGAATGTTTTGAAAAGAGACCCTGCAAAATTAATATATAATTGAGTAGGAACAATTAATCATTCAAGCTTTGACTGCCTAATAAATGGCATAATATACTTGAAAATTTTCTAATGAGTTTTATTTATGCAAACACATTCCTCATGGTTACGAAATACTATAAAGAGCAAAATCAATTATTAATATACACAATTATTCTGACAGCATATCTAGCTTACTCTACTAGCAATTATATCTCATCAAACTCAGAAGATAACTAAGCGGAAGGTTAATCATACTTTAAAAGAAGAGCTGAAGAAAGCATTATAAAATATTTTTAATTAAATGAATAAAAATGAGAAGAAGTAAATACTAAAGGATCAATTAAGGTCATATACCAAAACAAGATAAGTTATGTATTATATAAGTACTGTAGTAGACCCAAGATATAAAGTGACTTAGATTTTCCTCATTTCTATTAATGAAATATATAATATAATGAAACTAGAAATAGAAAATGGATGCTGAGAAGATAATATATGCCAAGATTGAAAGTAGTAAAGAGATATATAGTAGTTGCAATACATAAGAAGAAGGTTCTATAAGGCGATGAGTCATATCCATTATTACCTATTTATCAGATAAATATCACAGAGCATTATCTTAAAATAACTTTATTTGTCAAGTACCTCTAAAATAATCTAACTACAGGAAGCAATAAGAGGAGTAAATAATATCTTAAAAATATAGTAAAGCATAGTATAATAAAGTACTTAGTATTATTTAATAAAAAGTTATGTGGATAGAATGGAAGATTTTGATAAGCTATAGTATCAGATTATGGTAAATAAGGAAAACCCTATGAAATGTCCTGAAACCGCACCAAAACTATTATATTATATCACACCGAAATTGAACTTTTACAATTAATCTACCAAAATCAATTATTTTCACTAATGCTGGGTAAATAATAGAGGAAATATCTTATCTGGTTGAGGTAAAATTGAAACTAAAGCTATAATTCTACTTAAAAAACATAATAGAGCAGATACTAAGCCAAAAAATTACTCTATACATTTATATCACCATCTCACCTCCTTATAATATATTATTTTCATGACTATATGAAACTTTTATATGTTGTTCGGTATTATGACCATTTGTTCACATATATAAAAAAAAATAAAAATATCACAGAAAGTGTGCACATTACATTTCACATTCATTACATTTCAAGCGATATTTTTCAAACAAGTGTTTAAAGGAAAGTTAACTTTAAATATATATATTTATATATATATATATATATATATTATAACTAAAATATATATATAATATATATATAATATATTATATTAATATATATAATATATATATATATTATATATATTAATATTAATATATATATATTAATATATTATATTATATTAAATATATATATATAATATGATAATTAGGAGCTAAGCAGGGGGAGAGAAAATCAACGAAAAGTTCAGATATTTTTATTATTTTTCATAATCAAGGTTTATAATTTATATTATTTAAAAATATTTTTCATAATACCTACATTAGCATTACTATAGATGACGAAAATCGTTGCCTTTATCTAAACGTGATTTCGGGACACATGAGAGGGACACCGAGAGAGAGAAAAATCGTCGTTAAGCTAAGCGATACCCAGATTGTAGTTTTATCATGCGTATATATACAGGAGATGAAATAGCCGATGTCAGTTCCTGAGGACTTAACTATATGATATTATATTATATAGCTCTGCTAACTTATTTGGGGTATCGTCTCTTAAGGCCAATCTTACACCACACAAGCACACATACTAAATACCACACTACTCCACATATATCTAATAACTATATATAGAGTTTTTACAAATGTTATCCACTCATAGGATATGTATATAGGGGGCTATAGCATGCCCCGAGTAAGCGAAGGTGAATAATATGTCGCTTATACTCTCACTTTGACGTCATTTTACCACATTATTCTCAGAGTGTAAGATTAGGTCACCTAACCGGCATTCTACAATCTCGATACAGGTGAGTATTCACCGAGATATTGAGTGACATTTAGTTATTAAATAATTATTATTTATATTATTATATTTAAAGACGCAACCTTAAAAAAAATTTACGTAATAATTGATTAAGTACAGATTTGGGGTTACTATAATAGAATCAAATTGTAATATCAGTCGAGATAATGTATCTTTTATTTAATAATAACTATTTATATTTACATTTATTACGTATTATTAATTTAAATATAATCCTAACTAATTACGATAATAATATATATATATATATATATATATTATATAATATAATTATATTATATAATATATATAATATAATATATATATATATATAATATATAATATATATTATATATTAAATATAATATATAATTAATATATAAGATAATAAATATATATAATATATAATATTATATATATATATATATATATATATAGTAAATTATATAATATATATATATATTATAATAATATATATATATATAATATTAATATATAATATATATATAATATATAACAACCGTGAGCAAGAGGTAGTAATAATCATATACTATATATATATATATATATATATATATCACCTGGTTAAGACTTATACGTATCGAGCTATAATAAATTTGGTGGATCCTTGATAACTTCTTCAAACGATCTCTTGTGTATTTAGGTTTACACATGGTCAAAAATATAACCTATATACCCTGCACGTCCCTTAAGTAAGGGGGGTATCAGCTGCCCCCTATACTAAACAAATCGAAAATGTTCCGTTAATAAGGCTTGAATTTGATAGTGAGTATATATATATAGACAAGAAGTGATAAGGAGTCGGAATCGTAGTAAGTATTGAGCTAGCAATATCACCGATGCACTGGCTCCGGTGAGGTATTCATAAGTTAATAAATAAGGTTCATAGATATATATACAATATGTAGCTATAATTACACAATGTACTTATAAAAGGATGTAGTATTCTAGAGACTATATGATAGTTTGAGGCTGCCCTCATGATACGATTAGCGTGAGGTTGCGTCAGCAGGGTCCCGGGCCGTAACAACGTAGGCGCCTGCGGTCCACACATGCGCGTCCACGCCTGCGGCGATATCCGAGAGACGCGAACGGGTGCGTGGACCGTCACGCGAGCTACAGCTATAGGCACTGGACGATATCTCACACGATTCGAGACATTGTTGCGAGGAGGGAACTCTGAAGGCACGGATGACGGAGAGCGCATAAACAGTGTTCAGTATATTTTATCTATTAAATATAAATTATTTATTTTATTATAGCTTTTACGATCTGAGAATAACGTTTTTCAAACTTATAAAAATATTAATTTATCTAAAAATTTATATTTACTTTTATATTTATTTTTAATTATAATTTTTTTGTTTTTACTAAATATTTTTATATGCTTTTTACTATTAGTTTATAATAACTAAGTAAAAAATGCGTTATTTTAATACACCTAAAAAGACAGTATAAATCTAATAATAATATCAAACCCACCATTGAAACCACCCACCTTTATATACTGAGTATCCGATATTTATTATTAATAATAATTGTTAAATTAGTATTATAATATACTTTTTTAATAAAATGTTTAGTATTTTACATATCCACTAATAATCTAAGTAAATCAGCATAATCATAACAACCCTCTCCTATATCCTCACTCTCTCTATATATCCTTATATTATATAGTTTATAATAGATCTATTGATCTATTGATCTACAAATGATCGATCGATAATTCTATTGATTCAAGTCCAATATTTTTTTTATATATAAAATTGTAATATATATTTTTACAGTAATTTAAACTTAATGGCTTGGTAAATACAGTAAATCAATGTACAATCAATATTGTCTCTCTATATATATCTCACCATTATACACCTACTTCACCGATCCATTCGTGATTATTGACTCATTGATCTATAATTAGATCTATTGAATACTATTAGATATTACCGACACTACCTGATTCTAAGTCATATTTTCTTTATTAAAAATGTTGTGTATATATGACAATAACCACTAAATAGTATATAAAATAAATTCAAGTATAAAAACTCAGTAAATATCAATACTCATTGCCCTTCACCTCAACCATAATCCCTCTCAAAACCTTACTGTTTATAGATTATATTGAATCTATTGAAATCTATGAATCATTGATTATTTAAGTCATTAATTTTTAATTTATTAAATGATTTTATTATGTTTTCTAAATTGATTGTAATCAGTAAATCAGTAAATCGTAAATCAGTAAATTACAACACCTGCACCCTCTACACACCACCCTCGCTAAATTATATTATTATACCATATACTGTTATTATAGATCTAAATTGATCTATTGACTATTGAATATCCTAATTATGATACTATATTAATTACTAATTATGAATCAAGAACATATTTTTTATTAAAAATTGTATTATAATTTATACTAGACCCAAAAACAGTAAATCAGTATAAAATCTAAGTAATATCAAACATGTCCTCTAACCCTCCTCTCAACTCACTACCCATTCAATGATATTATTGATTCTAATTGTTAATCTAGTGAATCCTATTTATAACATAAATGGCAATAACCTTATCTTATATCAATTATTAGTGTTCAGGTGTCAATCAAGAATGGACGTTGGTAAGGTAAATTTATGTTCCGCGCTCCTGCTACATGGCTTGTGTCTGGTCCTACAGGATCTACAGGATGTGGGATAACCTTTCTGTTATTAAACATTTTAAAAAGTTTGACCTTTTTACTTGCAACATTTCGAACTAACAAACCATTGATTAATATAAAATCATATGGTGCTACAGTGATTATTCTTTGTATATAATAGTATTAAAGATGCATGATAGGAAGATGTAAATTTCAAATTTCACGTATATGTTTAATATATTATGAAAATTACGGCTTTTTATAAATGTTTACCAGGTCATAAAATTAAAATCCTTGATGAATGGGTATTATTTATGAAATAAATTGTATTAGGATTATTGGCAGAATAATACTTTCACAGTATATTATCACACTTACTACCATCTAATTTATTTAATTTATATAACACAGAATATCTTTCATCAGAATTAGTATATGTATATTCGTGATGTGTCTTTAAACACATCACAGTATTTAATTTCTATATTCACGGTATAGCAACAGAATGGAGGAATTATGAGTCAAGAAATAATATATGTTAGTGGCAACCCTAAATAAGTATCCCTACTCAGTGTATAAAAGAGTTCTTAAATAAGTATACTAAAGAAGTTACATCTATATACCTTCAACGGATTATTTACCTCTGTGAACTTCAATACTTCTATATTAAGTAACATCGCATATATAGTGTTATGCTGCTAGTACAAATGATCTTCTACCTAACAGAGGTTGAGACACGTAATATTTATTATATATCAACTGAATTAATTAAAGTACTACTAGTATGCACAGATTTATTTACCTACTTATGAGAAAAATATTTAAAATACCTGAACCTTTCTGTAAAAACAGTTAAACATGATTCTGTGAAGATGACTTAACATTTTATACTAAATATTATAGTAAAGATTAATCAATTCACTAAAATTATAAAAGGGAAATGTTCCTTTAAACAGATCTCAAGAAGGAAAAGCTGCGTCGTCATAGAAACATCATTAAAATACTTGCTGAACGAATAAATTTATAACTTAAACCAATAAATAAGTAAAGCATATTACGAATTAGGCGGAGGTGTGCTTCACTAAACCTATATACTCTTTTCCGAGGTAATATTAGCAATTCCATTGATAACTTCATAGTATGGTACTGCTCAATGATGAAAGAAGAGAGTTAAAGTTATTTATTTACTACTTCACATACATATTAACGATATTATGAGAAGTAATAAATTAAATTAATATATATAACGGAAAGCCCTACATGCTACAACAACTACAAGAGCAATACAACAACAACAACAACAACAACAACAACAACACAACACAACAACAACAACAAGCAAACAACAACAACATACAAACATATAAAACAATAACAATAAACATAACAATATATAAACAACAGCAATAACAACAACAACATAAAACAAACAACTAAACAACAACAAAACAACAACATAAAACAACAACAACATAAAAACAATAATATATATATAACAAAACACACTAAACTATATATATATAAACAAACTAAACAACAACACAACAGTTCACGTAACAACCTCAATCAAACCATCAGATGCAGCAATCAGTGTACTACCCTAATCAGCAGTTGCTCCAAACAGCAAACCTTATATTGAGTTTTAATATGCATCCGCAAGTAGAACAGATTATTATATAATTGCGATAGAAAAAATTTACTAAATTTGAATATTAAAACTCTGATTTAGCTAAATTATTATCCACACTAATGAAAAAAAGATAATCTGTATACAAAATGCTTAATATATACAAAACTTAGATAGATTATCTTAATAAGTTTTATTAAATCACTAACTATAGGTAATAGATTCCATCTCCAGCATCAGATACTTATAATGATAATTTAATGAAATAAATCTGCCAAAATATAATCTTAATATAAAAACATGTATTGGAGGATATAAGCTACCAATGAGGAGTAAGAAAACGGGTTAAGCTCTATATAATATTTTTATAAAAAGATCAGATTAATATACTAATTATGATACACGAGCTTGGTCAATAATCATATATTGAATACGGAGAGAGAAATCAATATAGCTATTGTTCGATATATTGTTGATTAGATATCCATTACCTCGTGGCGTGATTGGAGTAAAGGCATACCTGTGACAGGGAAAGATCGCACAGATTCGAAATCAATACACAAAACTATTTCCAAGGACTAAAATTCATCACTCATTCCATGAAGAACGAATTTGAGCCAAATAATATTCCAAATATATTAATTCACAAGATTTATGAGTTATAAAGAAATATATAGTGATATATGATATGAAACCATACTCTTCTTACCTCATCGACCTATGTTTTATCACATACGGACGTGAGTAACTGCCGATCGCTGATTGCGCATGACCAGTATAATTGTAGAAGTTATGGAGATTAAGCTGAAGATGTAAACATCAATCCTAGCGTTACAACGATAGACCAGGTTAAGAAAGTAACTAAGAAAAAAAAACATATTAACTATAACGCCTATATCATAAATGGGACTTAGTATTCCCTAATTAATTTATTGTAGCTTTTTTATTATGATTATTTGTATTGTTGATGAATTTATAAATTAAAACGTTAGTATTAAACCTATATTTATACTTTCATAGTATATACTCATCTTACTAGTAATTATTTTATAAGATTTAATTATTAATTTAAATTAGTTAATATTTATAAATTTTGTAATCAAAAAAGTTAAAACATATATTTTCACTACTAGAACATCTGGAGTTTTATATATATATATCACACTATTATACAGTATAAATGAATATAATTATATTTATTGAGATACATAACATCATTGTGAAGTCCTATGGAAGACATAAGGATGATATCAGGATTTACGAATAAAATATTATAACTTTATTGAATTGATGAAAACAACCATACAGTACGGTAAGGCTTTTATCAGAGATTTCGCAATCGACGTTATTCCTTCAAATAATAAAAAAGAATTGAAAAAATATTTAAGAAGGTGATTGAATGCCTTATATACCCTTGCAATTAAAAATCTATACGAATAAAAACATTTCGCTAATATAGTACACACGGAAAAACACCATAAATCCTCCAATTTAGTATAATAAGTATAATGGCAGTTTATATTTGACAGATATGATATATAAAATATAAATCTACAACGAGGGGTAATTCATTAATATTAGTCATTTTTGTAATAAGATATGTATTAATTTCCAGATAACTTATGGTTTTAATAAGGGGTTTAATATTATAAAAGATAAATAAAAATACACAAGATCTGTTGCTTATGCATATAGCGGTATTACAGTAGAGAAATATTATACAAATGTAGTATAGATCAGATAATATCTATACCCAAGTGCATATGGACAATTAAAAGGTACAGAGTTTTTAGGCATAATGCAAGTCATTTTGCGAGAGCGAGAATATATGCTCAACCTCTGATTTTTTCAGATTTTTATAAGAAGAGCTCGATGAGACACATAAGAGGAGTGAGAACTACACGACAAACTATATATTTATATCTAGAATTGTTCATAATATAAAGCACTCGCGACACGCTTTGAATAGCAGTTTACGAAACTAATCCTAATACACAAAAGTAAAGATTTACCATTGTGCATAGGTAATATATGTCATTAACACGTAGATGCATTATACAATCACTTTAAATACTCTATCTGTATACCCCTTACAGAGTTACACTCCGCTTTTTCCTAACATCTTCCCATTTCTGATCGTCTATGTCTCTGTGATGAGTATGATTATGGATAGGCACCCTATATATATCCTTTTCCTTATGAATAAAAACATAAAAAACTATCTTATGCTAGGCATCGAGAGAGAAACAATAAAAGTAATAGTATCACGTGTGCTTATAAACAAGCTTGGAGATGTAAATAATGTGGAGTAATTCGCTTATCGGCAAACCCTGAAGCGCGCTATATAGAAAGTAATTATAAGGATATGAAGCTGGATCTGGTGCGATCGTAGAAGAGGAAATATTCCTAAAGCGTATATACCTTATACTAACAGAAATATTCGCCAGTCCGAGTAATTGGTTTATATTTTTATATTTATTACATATACAATTAGTTAAAATATACCATGGATTGCTCTATGTACCTATGTCGTAGAAAAAATAAACATGGGTATGGAGTAGATTACATATAAAACAAGTAATTATTTGAGAAACTAAGCGAGTTATTATGTAAATATACTAAGAGTATAAATATAGTAAAAATAATAGAAAATATTTAGGATTACTACAAGAGTGAAAGTATAAATATAACCAGTATCTTAGTCAAAATATAGGATTAAGGTTATCCACATGAATGAGTTTTTAATAGTTAATATAATAATAATAAAAGTTAGAAATTATAAGAAAGATTGAATCAATCTTAACTTTGGTGATACATGAGATGATATGAATCATTTTCATATTAACAGTAGCCTATGTTCAATCGGCCTTCTATGGACCTATTCCGGAAGAATAAAATATATATTTCAGACTTATCATACAGAGTTATTGTTATTATATAGAGTATTCACGCCATATAAAACTCGAAACCGAAGAATGTAGAAGATAAGTGTTATGTGAAATGATATTGGTATTTAGCGCGTAATAGAGAATATGCTCATGAAATTCAAAACATATGGCGTTTTGTAATATTTAGAAGTGGTTGAAAATGGTAAAAAACGTTAATAAAAATTTAACACACAGATATTGATGAAGTGTAAATCGAGAGAGAAGCGACCAAGAGAAATTGTCTTTGAAAGATAAATTTTAAATAAAACCTAATGAGAGGTAACTCTATATATCTATCTATACCGATGTGTTCGTGATAACTAAACAAACACAATATATTGCAAATCAAGTCGTATATTAAGGTAAAGATTTATAGACATTTTATATTAAGTATGAGTAATAAAAACATTCAAGCGAAGACAATGTAAGTTATAAATCACAATTTGAACTTCTAACGGCTTTCAATTTTACCCGGAAGAATTACTTATATTGTTTTACCCACATCAAAGACCTTAGTTTACGTAATTGAGTTAAGTTATACTTACGTATAATATGACTAATACTATAATATTGAGATATTACCACGATTAATATCAATAAAGACACTCTAAATAATGAATATAATACATTATATTAAACCATAATATGTAAAAAGTAGTAATATAAAGTAAGTAAATATATTACCAAAATTCATTACCAATTTATTGATTCAATAACTTCAAACCTTTAAAGATGTTTAACTAATATGGACCCCGAGGTGTAGCGTATTAGTTTAACAGAGCGATATTAATTTAGTGACCCCATTATGTAGGTAAAAACACTAAGGCTCATATTAATTTAAGAGGGATATATACACAATTTTCATAAAAGATTACAGAGTATGTAGTTATTTCCTTGTATTAAACATCACTAAAATATATATACCTCTGAAATAATTTGATCATTATACATTTATGAGAACACGCCGTAATGGAGTTATGATATAATATAAGAGAATGTCGAAGGGAACCCTTACAATCACAATTTCCAACATATACTATAGATACAGCTGTGTTTTAAAAGTGCTATATATATAGAGTAATGATAAGCTCGATAATATTAGATTAATATATAAAAATTTACTATACTCGAGAGAGAAATTAAGTAATACTTTAGTGTTAACAATATAACATAGTCTAATCCCGACGATCATTTTACTATATTAAAAAACGGCTACTTCCTCGCCTCTTATATGGATCTTACAATCCTGAAATAAAAATATAAATATATCTTATTATAACTATTATATAAATGATCCACTATATAGAGAAATATTTATATAAAAAAGTCTGCAAAAAGTTAAAATGGTTAATGAAGCAAAGGGATTAAGTGAGTAAATAATATCTTGAGTATACGACAGTATTGAGAAATGTAAAACTATACTTACCCGAGGATATGCGTTTATCAGTAATTTACAAGTAAAGAGCACGTTGAGTTTATGTAAAAAACACTTTGAAACTGCTTAAATATATATTATATTATCATACCACTGAGATAGATTTACATATGGTCAGAAATACGTTAAATGATTAAATCGGAATAATATACATGGAAAGGTATTACTATATAAGCGTCCGCTGACAAATTTATACATAGTCTACTACTTATAGACATACTTAGACAATCATTTATAATATACTCGAAATTCATAAGTAAACTCGGAATTATATGTCAAAGTAACCTGAATTTTACGCATCATTATAAATAAATATACCCAATGGGGAGATTATATTGAGAACTGTTAGTTAGTCCCTTATAAGATAATTAGACCGTATGGTGCAATAATATTTATAACTAACGATTTAAATACTAATTTATCCATTTTGATCCTAATATACGACAATGGCTAGGGAAAATACCAGAGTAGATATATCATGAATCTTGCATTATACGAGAATAATGAGGCAAAACCCGTGAGGACCCTGTAAGAATTTAGAAAAAAAAAGAAATATAAAACACTACAACAACAGAAACAGCAACAGAAATATAAAAGAAAACAGATTTTCTCAATTTGCTCGCCTGGTATTTTACGAATGCGTTGACATTATGCCTACTATTTCGTTGATAATTAGGCCTTTCAAACAACTTTTGCTAATCATTACATTAACAAAAAAATGGTGGGTCTTCTGGAACCTTACCGAGAAGTTGTCTTTGTGGTTTAATAAGGTCCAGTCATTAACGATATAATTTCTTTATATATATATATAATAATAAGGAAATAAACATTTTTTCATCTGTCATTAAATATGTTATAAATATATATATATATATATATATTATAATATATCTATATATATATATAATATATATATATATATATATATATATATCTATATTCGCTAAAAACTCTCATTTTGAAAATTGTTCATATAATAATAAAATAATAATAATAATATATAATAATAATTAAATAATAATAATAATAATAATAATAATAATAATAATAATAATAATAATAATAATAATAATAATAATAATAATAATAATAATAATAATAATATAATAATAATAAACAAAATATAATAAAATAATAATAATAATAATAATAAAAAAATAATACATAATAATATAATATATGTAAATAATAACATAATAATAATAAAATAATAATAATAATAATAAATAATAATAATAATAATAATAATAATAATAATAATAATAATAATAATAATAATAATTGAAAAAAAAGAGTTAATGCCATATGTAAGAAGAAAATTAAAAAAATTATTAAGTAAATACTATAATTAAACGAAATAATTTCATGATATATATATATATATATATATATATATATATATATATATATATATATATATAATATATATAATAATTTAATATAATATATATATATATATTATATATATATGACAGATTAGTGAGGGCATTTAACATTATTAGAGCCACAAAACTGTTCTTCCATGATAGGTTTGCTCAGTCACGGCAATTATTTTTTATATCGCACCACACCTCACAAAGACATTGAATTTTTTACCCGTACCGCACTGCACTGCACTACACTAGTTCGTGAGCCAACCCTAAACTGTGATCGAAATCCCTCCGAGTCGAGCTTTTATTTGAGCTCGGTGTTTAGGAAACATCTGTTTAATTAAAAATGCACAATGATCTGATACGGAAACTCAGATTTTCAGTGTAATGCACTCTTATTCATAGTTTAGTTACTCACCAATCTCTTGTCACACACACACACACACACACACACACACACACAACACAACACACACACACACACACACACACCACACACCACACACTAACACACCCACACACACACATATAAAATATATAATATATATATAATAATATTATATATTTTATATATATATATAGTATATATATATATATATTATTATTATATATATAAATATATTATATATCATAATATATATATATTAAGGTAAATTACCAGAAGAAAGGGGTGAGATTTGTAGAAGTTTTCAAAGAATTTAATTTAAATGAAAAGTTAGATAAATATGTATAGAATATAAAAATCGTGGTATGAAAAAATAGATTTTTTTTTTAAACAAAATAAATAATAAAGTGTATTTTTATCGTACGTCTGGCAAAGTTTGAATGGCTTAAAAAAGAAAATGACTTTTTAAGGAGAACTAAACCTTTTTTGGCACAAGTCTAAATGAAGAAGCGTAAATTACGATAGCGAAGAAGATAAATATTATTAATTTTAAGAGTGAATTGTAGAATTATAAAGGGTACAAAAAAGGAATAACATTTTCGTAAAGAAATATATATATATATATATATATTATAATAAATATAATATATATATATATATATATATAATATTATCTGTATATATATATATATATATATATATATATGTAAAAGTCGTTTTATGATTTAAAAATAACGAACACCCTAGAGTAGACCGCATAGATATCAGTTGTCTGGGTCTCTCGGCCTCTTGGTAGACGACGGGATTACTTCGTCCCCCCCTCTGTCCCCCATCGGCTCGAGCCCCCTAAAAATTGAAGTTCAAGGAAACATATTTCCATTAGGGGGCTCGAGCCGATGGGGGACAGAGGGGGGACGAAATCCCCCCCGTCGTCCACCTAGTGGAACCATCCCAGACGTGTGAGGCATAATCAATACAAAGCCGAAGGGGTACCATTATAAAGATCAAGCAGCTGGGGTGGCGTGAAGAAGTTCCGAAGGTGCTTCAAAACAACGACCCTCTTAAAAGCACGCTTAGAAAGAGAAGTAATGTGGTTTTAGCAATAAAGATAACGAAAAAAAGAAACACTCATAATATGAAGGACAGACGAAGGTTTGAGTTCTGTGTTTATGAAAGTTGGTGATGGACTTGCTTCATAATAATGATAATTTAGCAATAAAAATCCTTCAAATTAATATAAATGGCTTAAACAACAAACATTTAGTAATTCTAGCTTCAGACACAACATTGACATAGCCCTGATATAAGAAGCTCATACACGGCAAAATACACCAAGAACACCATTTTATGGATATGACTTCATTTATTCAGACACTCAACCAGAAAACCATACACTATTAACACTTATCAAAAACATACTATCCTACCATAGCACTACACCAGAAACCACTAACCTATTAAATGACCCTATCCTCACCATCCAATTATTTACTATCCTCATCATCAATACCTTCCACAACATATTAAACATATACATGCCCCATCCCACATCTCAATATTGTCTGAACAACTACAAACCCAAGTTAAATCCTATTAAACAATTAACAATCTAATAATAGATGGCGAATTCAATACCCATCACACAGTCTGGTTAAGGAAACACCTTACAGATAACAGAGGAATTCACATTCTCGATGAACCTGATACCCTAAATATGCTAAATTATAACTCGAATCCCACCACAAGCAAATCAAACCCAAACATCCCCCAGACATCACTTTCTCCTCTCCTTCTCTTTTCTCCAACATAACATGGAACACAGAAATAGATCTCCCATCAGATCACGCCCCAATAATAATCACATATACAACTACAAAAATACTCAACCCCAAGATAACTTCAACTTTTACAAACTACAAAAAGGCAAATTAGGAAAAATTCTTCACTCCTGCCACTTAATAAAAAACCAGCTACCATAACATCTATTAAAATGTAGAAACTTTTTACAATATATATATTATATATATATATAATATATATTTAATATATATATTATATATTATATATATATTATATATTATAATATATATATATATATATATATATTAGGCCAGGTGTCAGTAACACAAGAGGTGCCTTGCTCTCACATGAATATTGTGTGAATATTGGAGACTCAAGGCTAGTTTTTTGTGGTGTCTCCTTCTTTCCAGCCATATCTATTTTGTGGAATTCCTTAACTTAATCTGTTTTTCCCGCTGCGTTCAATCTTCTTCTCTTTAAGGTCCACGTCTGCGCCCACCTTATTGAATTGATTTAGGTAAGGGTATGGGTAGGTTTTACTTTCCTTTTTGTTTTTTGCCCCTCCTTGAAAAGGGCCCTGCCCATGAGTGGTGGCACTATGTAAGAAAAAAAATGTAGGAAATTTGCAAATTGTTTCAAATTATTTACCTTCAGTTATGAACATAATAAGTTTTCTACTACGAACGAGATCTGCGTTCGGCGCCATATTGGATACTAGGAGCAGAAATCTGTTTTTTCGCAAATATCTCGTTAAATTTAAATTCTACCGCTAAGAGCCTTAATATATAAATTATTCAGAATAATATTCTTAGGAGAGCCTAGAGCCGGAGTTGGAGTCGCAAAACAAGACGCTGCTCCGGCTCCGGCTCCGGCTCCGGCTCCGGCTCCGGCTCCGGCTCCGGCTCCGGCATGTACAAAATTAAGTAACTAGTAATTTTATTATTACAGTTATATATATTTTTATAATATAAAATATATATATTATATATATATATATATATATATATATATATATATATATATATATGATTATATATATATATCAGGGGCGGTAGCCAGGGGGGGGCTGAGGGGGCTGCAGCCCCCGAAATTTTCCGACACAGCGGAATTTTTTTAAGCACCAACAACTACAAATATCATTATACTCTATATATATATACTATATATATATATTATATATATATATATTTAATTAAAAATAATATATATATATATATAATATTAATATATATATATATATTAATATAATAATATAAATTGAAGCTCTTATTCAGAAAAAATCGAAAGCAAAGACATAACAACTGGACACTCAAAATAAAAAATTGTGAAGGAAAATAGAGAAAAACTTGTACGAATAATTGAAACTATACGTTATGTGGGCCAGCAAGGTTTGCATTAGGGGCTCAAAGTGACTCTGGACGTATTGAAATTTCAACTTCAGCTGAAAATGATCGGAACTTTTAGAAGCGTTAATCGCTTCAAGCAAATGGAGGTGACCAGATTTTGAAGAACCACTTACTTCTCTATCGTCCAAAAATATCAATGTATACGAGTCCGAGGATGCAGAATGAAATAATACAGTCATTTAGTCAGTTTATGCAAAGGAAAATAGTGGAAGAAGTTAATAAAAAATTTTTTTTCAGCTCCTGCTCCGACAACGAATAGTTCCAAACAGAACAGTTTTTCACTTGTGGTAAGTTACGCGATTGGTTGGTGATGGAGGCGAAAGCGATTTCAATCGTTCAGAGTATCATCCAGCGATTGGATTAGTTTGCTGATATATCAGAAAAGCATTGGCAAATGTAATTTGGGAGAGACTCGGCTTATCTGGTTTAAAACTCGAAAATTCAAAGAGGCCAAGGATGTAATGGAGCCTCTTCCATGAGAGGCGAATTTCCGAGGAGTGCCACATCGTTATTCGGAAATGGAGTATCCTAAAGCTCTATCACGACATTGTTGTTAGCACATTTGTTTAAAATCTATGTCTCTCAGATCCTTCTAAAATTCAGGAATTCGAAACCCGTCTTAGGATTCATCTCTGAAATATGCCACTTTTTTTCGATCGATCCGAAGTTCTAAAATATAATGGCGACATGCCAAATACAGAAGATTTTTCAGTCGTTTAAGAATCTTTAAAGAATAAAAAGATGTGCGAGACCAAATGGTGTGAACGGCATGAAGCGTTTTTCCTTTTTAAAACTCTTGAGCGAATACTTGCGTCATTGGAAGAAATAAAGAATGGCGCTGGTGAATTATCCCAGAAAGCTACTTCGTTGTTAATTCAATTAATAATTTTGAATTTAATAATAACATTATTCGTTTTATGTAATTTTTTCTTGAATAACCTACACCCTGTTTGCATAGAAGTTACAGAGTTTCCATATGGACATTGTCAGTGCAATAAAACTTGTGAATAGACATTATAAACTTCTAGAAAAGATAGACAAAATGCAGACACAGAGGTTAAAACCATATTCACACAAGCAAAATGTATGCGACAGCTAGGTATTGAAATCAATTCCAGAGAACTACGAGTTTTCAGAAACACCGTTGAAGTGCCTACAACAATCCCAAATCATATTACCGATCTCAGTTTTATTCCGTTATTTGATGATCTGCTTTTTTCGTTGACTGATCGATTTCTCTCCATAAACCATTATCATTTCACTCAGTATATTTAC
>JABUQX010022014.1:0-16504 GCA_015478945.1 Trachelipus rathkii
GGAGAACCCAACCACCTACTCCAATATAAGATAAATATTTGAAACTATTAAGTTCTATGACGTTCATTCCGGGTTTGGCTCACCCTTTAATAATATAAAATACGGTTCGCCTAGAACAATGTTATCGTATCAATTATATATCTATATATATATATAATATAATATATATATATATATATATATATATATATATATATATATATATATATATACTATATTATATATATATATATATATATATATATTATATATATATATATATCATATATATATATATATATAGGCATTTTCCCTTTAAAAGGAATGTTACATAAAAATACAGATATTGAAATATCGCTGAACACTAATCGTCTAACCATGCACTGTGACGTGTTAACTTAAACTCCAATAGAAGAAGAGAAAAGTTGCCACATGTTGCTTTATTATATCATGTTAATTTTTATATGTTAATTTTGTTTTTAATTTTTTTTTTTTTTTTTTTTTAAGGGGCGAGCGACGTCGTCCGCCCGCGCTGAGGCGCGAGAGCACCCTTGAACTCTTTCATCTTGGCGATTTAATCTTGTATTCCTTTGTTTTTAAATAAAAAAAAAAAAACCTTTTTGGTCCAACCTCACGCTTCTATTGCTTGAAATAATCGAAAAAAAATTCGATTACATCGCTCGTTTCCATATATATCGGTTAACATCAATTTTAAAGGAAAAGTTCTATATATAATATATATATATATATATATATATATTATATATATAGTATATAATTATATATATATATATATATATAGTATAGTATATATATATATATATATATATATATATACTCATACTTGGTTTACACGGTCTACAAAGGGGGGAACATTGGTCCGATATAGAAGATTGTCTGTAAGTACCAATAATCGGAACCTAAGGTATGAATACCCGGGTTACGTCTAATATCAAACAATTACGTTACGAAAAGGATAGTAAATAAATACAGTACTATACGTTTTAATCAATCACACTATCCAATCTAACAGGGTAAATACTGTACGCTATAAAATACACAAAAGTAAATCAACATTTTAATATGAAAATCAACATAAATGAATGGTGAAGAGGTGTTGTTGATACGACGTGATCGTATAGTGGCGCCTCAGAAATTTTATGTTGCTTCCGAAATCCGCCCGCATTGATGTACAAACTGATGCAGGCTGTGATGGTGGTACAGATGTATCAGTAGTACGTGAACAAATTGGCAGGTACCGCGGGACTTGTAAAAAATTATCCGTTTCTTCTAAAATTGCCGTTTCTTTTCAGAAATCGAAGTCATAAAACTAGTTTGTTAGTAATAATATAATATATATTATATATATATATATATATATATATATTTATTTTTTATATATATTATATATATATATATATATATATATATATATATATATATATATATATATATATATATATATATATATATATATATATATATATATATATATATATATATTATATATATATATATGTATATATATATATATATATATATATACTATAGTTATATATATATATATATATAATATATATCCATCTTAATTTTCTTTATATAAATATGCTTTCATATTAAATATCTATTAATATATATATAATATTATATATATATATATATATGATATATATATATATATATATAGTATAATAATAATTATATATTTCTATATATATATATATATATATATAATATATATATATATATATATATATATATATATATTATATAATTTTAGCATTTTTTACAACCTGCAATAAATTAAAAAGTAAAAATTACATTTTAAAAATTCAATCTAAAAAGTTTCCCGGCGTTTTTCAATCAATTTTTTTCCACAATTTCTTTTATTCTTTTTATCATATTGATCTTTAACTTTACTTTTTTCTTTTGTGTTTATTATTATTATTATTATTATTATTATTATTATTATTATTATTATTATTATTATTATTATTATTATTATTATTATTATTATTATTATTATTATTATTATTTTTATTATTATTATTATTATTATTATTATTATTATTATTATTATGTCATAGATCCCTCGATCTGCATTGTCGCCTGACGTCAACTAATTGGGGAGCTGACAGACGAACGCTCTTGTGCATTTCCTCAGCCTTCAACCGATCCAAAATGGATTATGGGAACATGATCTATGTCCAAATTAGTCCCTGTTACTTATGTCTCCTTGATCCCGTTCAAATTCCGCTTTAAGTACTGTGTTGCGACTGATGCTTTTTGTTCCTCTACGAAGGTCAGTCTAGCGTCAGAAACAAACACCAGGCCTCTGTCCCATCTGTGCTAAGGCCACTTATTCAACGTACGGTGCAAGATCCTCTTTACTGGTCATTTGTTGTTGCGGTATCTGGCATACTCTTTCGTTCTCCTTAAGGCCCTTCTATTTACGTTCCATGATATTGACATTTATAGGATTTTCTCAGTTCCAAATTTCTCCTTCGAGCTATCCAAACTTACTAAGTCCCTTCAACCAACCCGCACATTTAAAAGTTGCGTCCCTCTCCCACTTGGTGACCTATACGGACTCCGTTTCTGTGTACATGATCTGTTTGAGATCTTTGGAGCGTGTTGACGCCTCAGCTGTGTTTTTGGACCCAATAGTTTCTCATGCGCTTCCTTTTCATTCCTCAGTTTTTACAACTCAAATTACAGCCCTTCTGTTGGCTGTCTCGAAGATTATCCACACTAACAATCCCATCTCGTAAATGCTATATTCTGATTCGCGTAGTTCACTTTTGGCATTATATAATCTAAACACCAGAAACCCCATTATCCTTATTGCTCCAGCGTCTACTGAGACTGTCAAGATGAAAAGCCCCGTCTCATCAAACCGATCCATAGAGTGTGGCCTTCTTGCTGCCGTCAACGTCATCAAGAGGTTATATTGACCCACCTTCGTATCGGCACACTAATTTTACTCATAGCTACCTCATGTTCAAAGAACCCCCTCCTACGTGTCAATTTTGTAAACTTCATACACCCACTACAATTCGGTATATTTTCATAGACTCTCCTGCACTCTCCATTGTCCGCCAAAAGTTTTTCCCTCTTCCCGAACTCAATCTGCTATATAAGATTGCCCTAACATTTTTTTCTCCTCCTTTTCCCACAAACTCTTTGCTAAAGAGTACACACACTTTGCACAAAGCTCCTTCTACATATTCCGAATAGGCCAACCATGGAAATGTTTGCAACCACTTCATTTGAAAACTTAGATTTCTTTTTCCTTTTTTAGGAAAATTGTAAGTGGGAGATGGGCGCCATACTGAACTTACTAGCGTTTCCCTTATCGTATTTTCGGTATGAAATTGTGTGAGCTGCTACTTTTTTTTATTTTCCTCATAAATGTTGGTAACAGAGCTATATATATATATATATAATATATATATATATATATATAATATATATATTATATATATAATATATATATATAATATATAATATATATATATATATATATATTATATATATATATATATATATATATATAATATATATATATATATTAGGGTGTCCTTTATTTTCCGCCTTCTTTTTTTTTAAACGCATACTGTGTCTTTTTTTTTTGTTTCGTGTCAAAACACTCCTAGTTTAAATATCACGTCATTTGGGGTCCGGTAAGTCGTGCTGAAACATGTCAGTAGTTGTTTGCCTATGAAATTGAGTGGTTGTACTTTGATATTTCGTCATTATGGGCTGTTTATTAATAATGCGTATTGATAGTATTATTATTATTATTATTATTATTATTATTATTATTATTATTATTATTATTATTATTATTATTATTATTATTATTATTATTATTATTATTATTATTATTATTATTATTATTATTTATTATTATTATTCTTGTTTTGAAGTTGCAAACAACTGTTATTTATTTAATTTGTTTTCACTAACTAACTTTTGTATTTGTATTGAATATCCCAAATCCTTTTGTATATTTGTCGTATGTTACTTTTAATTAGAAATAAAAAATAAAAGAATTGTTTATGAAATAAATTTTTTATTTCTATTTTGGCAAACTGTTTCGAATGCTTTTGTTTTGAATATCTTTCAATATATATTCAGTAAAAAATATTATATATATATATATATATATCATATATATATATATATAGTATATATATATATATATATATATATATTTATATTATATATATATATATATATAATAATATTGCACATTACCACGACTAATAGGTTGAGCCCTTTTCAAAAAAGGATAAAATAAAATCAAAGAATCTACCATATCCCATGTCTAACGCAATTCCATCCATACATGTGCGTTAAAGAGAGAAATACTTAATACAGCAGGAAAAATAGATGATGGCAAGAAACTCCACAGAACAGATGTGGCTTGGAAGAAGGAGGCATCACAACGACCTAGCCTTGAGTTTCCAGTACTCGCACAATATTCATGTGAAAACAAGGTACCTCTTGTGCTACGAGGGAAAAAAATTGTGTAGAAAAGAGGGTCAAGGGAGTTTGAAAGTAGGATACAGTTTATTAGTCTCTTAGCTTTATCCTTAACCCTATCCAAGAAGAGTGGAACCGGAGCCATCCCAAATGTAAGAACAATACTTCATACAATGTGGATAAGACCCTTATATAACTGGAGTAACTGAGCAAAGTAAAGAATTCCCGCAATTTGAACAGAACCGTCAGCTTCTTTGAGAACATCTTAGCAACCGTTTTGATATAGGGTTTCCAAGATAATTTGTCGGTTTTGTTCAGTCTAAGCCTTCTAAAGAGATAGAGAAGTTGGAAGGTACTTTTGGGAGGGAAATATGAAGAAGGTGATTTCTGAAGTTGAATTTTCAGCAGACACCGCAGGGTTCTCCGGAACAAAACGAAATTAATTTCAACTGTAACTAGTGAAGAAGCGACGAAATGCCCCCCCCCCACCACAATTAGCCAGATTAAAGAGCCAGAAAGTTAGTTTAAGGCAGGGTGGAGTTGCTGGAGATAAAGTGTAATACTTAATTGTAGTCAAGAGTTATCGATAAGAGGGAAAATGGTGTATTTGTATAGAGAAGGAGAAGTGGTGAAGCATAAGTCAAGAGTGTTCAAGAATTAGTTAGGACGATCTGATATGTATAGGTTCTTTAACTAACTGTTCCAGATCGTTGATAATACTGAACGTTTAAGCTTTATATCCACCTGTGTCAGTATTAGAGGAGCCCAATCAACCACTCAGTGTGGTGTACGTTGAAGTCACCTAAGTAGAGGACTTCAGCATTTGGATGAGAAGTAACAGTCTCGTGAGTAGTAGTAAGATATTCAAAAAAGAAAAGTTAAATCTGTTCTATTAGGAGAGAAGTAGCAGAAACAAGATAATGGTAGAAGTAGGAAAACAGATTTTAAGCCACAGAACAACGAAATTAAGAGATTCAAGATTTCAGAGACGTTTTACAGAAGTGTTTATATAGGCGCAAACCCCACCATTCAGTCGGAAATTATAAAATAAGTTATTGTCAGAGATGTTTAGGTTATTACAGAAGGAATCCCTGGCTAGCTGGGTCTAAGACAGAAGTAAAATATTAGGATGAGAGGTAGAAAGGTAGTGTTCAACAGATTCGTGATTAATACGAAGGCCACGGACATTAGCAAAGCCTATAGAAAACACACCCTTACGCCCACCACTTCCCGATATGAAAAATAATTACCCCATGAAACAGTAAACTTTAAAAACTCAGTTTTTTTTTTAAATAAAAAACTTAATTTAATTATTAGTCAATAAAATTAATAAAAAATAACGAGAGAATAAAATAACATAGTGCTAAAAACTAATTAAAATGACCAAACTACATGCCTGTTATTAAAATAAATGGCATTGAACTATCCTAAAAACTAACTACAACTACCAGTCATAAACTAAAAGGTTAAAAAAAATTAAAGATTGAAACAAAATACTTAATATGCGGTTTCTTCAATTATTAAAACCTTATTTAAAATTAATAAAACGGGAAAAGCACTTAATAAACACAAACATACTTATTATGGTATAAAATAAATAAACAGCTAATAAATTGGCAAACACAAAGCAAGTGCTCTCACATACTTTTCCTTATAACCTTGTTCTCTCAACTTCTCACCCTTATATCTTCCCACTTCCTTCCTTATCTCTTTCCTCTTCATCTATGCCCCTACTAACTTAATCTTACATAAAACAACATAATGGTCTGATATTCCCATCCCCAACCTCCTCACTGATTTAACATCCACCTATATTTCAACGTCATTTTCAGCAGCACAAAATCAAAGACAAGTATCTGAGCTTAAATATTTAAGCTATATGTAGGATGAAAATGGAACGGATGATGATGAGTGTAGCAGAAAAGTTGTGTGGTAGGAAGGTGGCCGGTGCAATCAAATCTTTGGTGAATACAAGGTTACTAAGTTTTGAGTGTGATAGGAAAGACATCAGACGCACCCCACACTGTCCCTCTTTTAGAGCCATCAGTAAATACTGGAGTAAATCCACCGTGATCAGAGGAATAAGACAAGAATGATGTCTTTGACAAGGCAATGGGGTGACTATCGAGAGAAAGAGAGATAGGTCAGGACCAGACAGATGGTGAGAGGAGGGAATAGCCAAGGTGTGTACCCTTCATTGTAAGAGAATGGCAGCACCATTTGCAAAGGGATATTGAAGAAGTTAAGGATGTTATAAACTGTGTTTGCAAATGGAAAGTAAGGAGGATTCTGATGTATCTCTCGCAGACTCGGTGTCAGAGCATATGGTATTGAGGTTTGAAAGCGAATATATCTTGTGCACATGATGTATTTCCTCCAAAGAGAGAGTGACATCACAAGGCTCATCCGGGGAGACGACCGGAAGGCTGCTGTGAAGATACGGAGATCCTCGGTTTGGATGGAATCTAACAGGCTGTAGTTGAGTGGGAAGGCTCACCATATAATTAAGCATCTTTGTCCAAATTGATCCGGGGTATAGGCGATGTTTTGAAGATTATGAAGAAGGAACAAGAGTCCTCGCTTATTTTATCTCGCCCACCCTAGCGTTCTCGTACGTGAGGTAATGCTAATTAAAGCCGATCAAGTCGCGAGAAAGACAGTAGCACCACTGAGGTTATTACGATTGCTCGGATCTAAGTGAGATTTAGCCATGGTAGTTATCCTATTGTGAATGTTTCAATGGCTAATTGAAAGTTGCAGTTCAAGAATGATAGCCTGGAATACCAGCAATTATAAAGCCAGGCCATGCAAACATATACGAGAACACTTGACGTCGCTGCGATGGTAGTAATGGCGCTTTTGATCCGAAAGCAACTTAATAATACACCTAGGGACAAAGCCTGCGGCAAGACCTTTAAATGCGACAGTAAAATGGCGTGAAATGGCAGAAGCCACCAACCTGGAAAAAGATCTGCCTAAAAAAAAAAGCATTGGTATAAAGAGAGGGCCTGTCCTCTAAACAGAGTGTAAGAAATTAAGGAGAAAACGTTCAACGTCTGTCCAAAGGCTTCATCTACGCCCAAAAAGACACAAAACTGTCTTGCAGTTGAGAAGGCCTCCCGAATGTCATGGGTACAGGTCTTAACAAGGGGTCCCCGATTGAGCAAAGTTTGAGGAAGTCAAAATGGGAAGTTTGGAAAAAACCTGGCACTCTCAAATTAACACAAAACATGGAGAAAGGTTGTCTGCAGCCATTATCTCCATTAATTTGCAAGTATGACAGGTCAGCGGCTATGGTCTTTGGTAATATAGGCTATGCAGGCAGGCAGGTTGTAGAATTGCACGAGTCCCGCTGGAGTTCTACTGGACTAGGGTTGTGTCGGTGGGTTGACACGCGGAGGCGGGAAATCTGGTTTAATTGCAGCGTATTATTGCCTTTTATCGTGTAGGATATTTGTCTTTGAGCTGATGTATGGCATCTCTCCTGCTTAAATTCTGTATGGTCCATAACTCCAAAACCTCCTGTTCAAACATGTAAGACAGAAATTTTAGGGAAGATGTACCGTGGGGCCCCCCCACAGTTTTTGCAGTGTGGAGTATTTTGGCAATGAAATGTGAAATTCTTTTCCGAAGACAGGGCAGGTGTCACGCGGTCCCCTACAGTATTTTCGGGGATGACCAAACCGCTGGCACTTGAAGCAACGTCTAGTTCATGATTTATGAAAATTGTAACCTGTAACTCTACAATTTCACTTTAGTAGGTGGAAAAGGTGGGACAAAAGAAAACATCAAGCGAGAATATTGTTGTGTCAGGCGAGTTTCAACGTGAGGGAAACCTGTATATTCATACAACAGGAAATCTCTTCTGTGATAGATGGCTTAGAATAAAAGCAATGTCTTCAGTTTTTTTTACACCGGGTGAGTTTATATGAGATTCATATTTCGTCAGCAGTAGCAATAAGGAGGATATCTCCAAAAAAAAAAGTTAATAAGGCCGACAAGATGAAACTCCTTGATTAGGGTTGCTTCACCAAAACTAGACCCCGTTTCTCATTAACCTGACTGGAAGGTCTTCAACTCCCTGAATCTTTTTCAAGGACATCGCTATGGTCGTAAGAGGTTTGGACGTAAAGTGGAGCCGCAATAAATAATTACAATAGGAATGAGCGTCTGCTTGGCGTCCGGGGGGGGGGGGGGGGGGAGCATGTGAGGCATACAAAATGAAACGACTAATATGAGGCACTTTTAGGGGTTGCCCAACCGTTTGGGCAACTGTGATGTCGAAGACGTGCCAGGTGATGGATCGCTGGGAGTATGCAGATGCCTTTCAAGTGAAGTGGAGGGGGTAGTGGCGTCAATGTTCGAAGTAGAATCAAGAAGTGTAGGCCCAGTATCATAGCAAGGTAGGCAACGGTTTGATCAACTTCCATAATATATTAAATTAAATGGGTCCACCTTATATGCGTCGAGCACATAAGGTTTGTGCCCAGAGAACGTTGAGCGCGGGGGGAGTCTAATTATTATAGATGTTCCAGAGGGGTCAGGGAAAAACGACCAAACCTGATGTTATTTCGGGTGCACCGAATCACGAACGATAGAGAGTCTCATACCCCTTCAGCAGAGATGGCGTCGGATGTTCCTCCCATAAGGATAGGTGAAAGAAGCGTTCATCTACCTCTCTGAGATAAGAGAAAGAGATAGAAACTGTGGTGGAGGAAGAGTCCGATCCGCCTCCCCAAAAAAGGAGGTATATCACAAACTCAAGATCGCATTGGTTACCTGGGTGTTCTTGTACAAACTCAAAATGATCTTGGTTACCTGGGTGTTCTTGTACAAACTCAAAATGATCTTGGTTACCTGGGTGTTCTTGTACAAACTCAAAATGATCTTGGTTACCTGGGTGTTCTTGTACAAACTCAAAATGGTCTTGGTTACCTGGGTGTTCTTGCAACTGAATCTGATATCGCCTACAACTCGATTGAGAAGAAATCATAAAATTATTTGCAAATAAGAGAGGAAAGAGAGTCTGATATAAATAATTATTGAGACAATGTTTTAGTCAAGAGCAAAGAGAGGATTTTAAAATAGGTTAAATAAATTTATAAAATAAAATTTTTTAATCTCTTATTATTTTATAATAATTTCAAATTCATGCAAAGCCGAATTTTATTTCCTATCGCTAATTCTTTTAAACATCCCTTTTGTACACTACATCTAACATGCAAATTCGAAAAAAAATTCTAAAGAAACCCAGTTTTCCTCCTTAAAACTAACTTAAATCTTCCGGGAAAAGGGGGTTGCAGAATTCCCCTCCCCCTAATAAAAATTCATGCGTACACCAACGATGTCTTCACTAAGAACATCTTAATTTTAAAATATTCCCATATATTTTTTTTATACCCCCCTTTAAGGTATTATAAAAATGACCCTGGTCCAACCTTGACCATAAGGACATCCTATTCTTTACCTATTATCCACATCCCAAAAGAAGCCTTAGGAATAGGAAGGCAACACTTTTTTTCCTTACTACCATTATGTTTAATTCTATAGTGGTAACCAATACTGGAAGCTTCTTTAGAAGTTTTAGAAAACTATTCTCGACTACACCAAATGATCCTATTATCGGGATCACTACTATATCATCTATTTCCCATATTATTCTTATTTCCTATTTTAGTCTTTGGTATTTCAATTCTTTTTCCCGTTCATAATCTACTAAAACATTTCTGCTCCTTCTTATCCTTTAATATGATGTGAGGTGAGATGTGACTGTTACATCGGTTGGGATAACACAATCGTATAATAACAGCACCTCTTCATTTTCCTCTATTTCAGGGCTACTTTGTTTCCAATAACATGACACTTCCAATCTGGTTATATTTTTGGCATCTGTATTCAGATGGCGAATTAGTAGTATTTGACACCCAGATAAGATGTGAGAAACAGATTCGGTGTCTTGCTCACATATTTTGCACCTGCCACTGTTATCTTCATTAATATGTTTCCTTTGCCATCTTGTTGTGTGTAAGATCCCGCGATGTTACTTTTTTATTATATTAATGCCCATGCTTAAGCAAGTGTCTTTTTAAATTCGCTTTAAGATTACATTTATAGCTGCACTCAGAACATTTAAATAATTTAAAGTTTGCATGAGTTAACAGGTGCTGTTTTAGGTTATTTTTTCTTTTACTTTCATAGTTGCACTCAGAACATTTAAATAATTCAAGGTTTGCATGAGCTAACAGGTGCTGTTTTAAGTCACTTTTCCAATTACTTTCATAGTTGCACATAGAACATTTAAATAATTTAAAGTTTGCATGAGTTAACAGGTGCTGCTTTAGGTCATATTTCCTATTACTTTCATAGTTGCACTCAGAACATTTAAATAATTTTACATTTTCATGCCAAAGCATGTGTGATTTTAGGCTACTTTTTTGATTACATTCATAGTTGCACTCGGAACATTTAAATAATTTAAAACTTGCATGAACTAACATGTGCTGTTTTATGGAATTTTTGATATTACTTTTATAGCTGCACTCAGTACATCTAAATAATTTAAAGTTTGCATTGAGTTAACAGGTGCGGTTTTAGATAAAAATAGAACAAATAAGTTGACCTTTGACCATAGAACATTTTTTAAATATTTTATAGTTTGCATGAGCTACAGGTGCTTTTTAGGTTTTCATTTTTTCTATTACTTTTAATACCTTTAACTAAACAATTTTAACCTTATGTATTTAATTCCAAAATATTGTTTAATACTTTTAGATACATTTATATTCAAACCCCATGCCTCTAAACCCCAAAATACGTTTCCAATTTTCTAAATACCTTTCTTAAACCATTATTCCTAAATTCACAACCCAATGTATTTAATCTTAAAAAAATTTAAACGAAAGCAAAACACTGACATTTCTGTGCAAATTTTATTGATGCCTTTTGGTCATTTCCATGTGTAAGCAAGTGTCGCTTTAAATGTTCTTTCCGATTAGATTCATAGTTACATACATGACATTTATGCAATTTCGTGTTGTTGTGACTTAATAGATGGACTTTCAAACATGACTTCCAATTACTTTCAAAATTGCAGTGGGAACATTTAAACTTTCTTTCATTATGTGACCTTAAGTGAGCTTTTAATTCAGTTTTGTACCGAAATCTAAAACCACAAAAACCTACAAAATTAAATTTTTTTGAATTTTCATTTCCAATCTTGCCCGTTACTGTTCTAGACTTCTGGGATCCACTCCTTAAAGAATCCTTTTTACCAGGCTTTTCATAATCCCTCATTAAAATCTAAAAAAAAAAAAAAAAGGGAAATAACATTTCATAAATGAAAACCCGCTATATATTTAAATTGTTATGCAGTGAATTAACACTTAAATATATTTTTATTTTAATTTAAAATTAATAAATATCAACTTAAAAACAGATTAACCTTGAGAATTAAGAATATGAAATTCTAATAATTAATTGAATTAAATTAACATAACTATTGTAGAACTTAAATATTTATTTAAAATTGAACAAAAAATATTTATGTATTTCTTTAACAATTTATATATATTTTCTTTAAGAAAAAGAAAAAAAGAAATGTAATTAAATATAAGATATTAACTGGTTCTTTGTTGTTTGCGTAAGATATTTTAAATTTAATGGCTGTGATAAGAGAGTGAGGGACACTTTGAAAAAATCTGCATAACATTGCAGAATGAGTGATAGGTGAATGTTTGTGTAAGTTTGATGTGCAAGAAGATAATAGTATTTTGGGTATGAGGTAATCTAGTAGGAAGAGGCAATGGGTAGAGTGAGAGAAGTTGAAGAATGGTAAATTAGGACATTCGGAATATAGAGACATAATTAAGAAGCCACATGGGGCTATCGAGACTGTCCAGTCAACCCACTAACAAGACATGCTCATCGCAAATCCACCAAAGCACCCTAAGGGCTTGTCAATTACTGTAACAATAATCCACCAATTTGCTGGTCAAAAAATAAAATGCGATTATATATCATATATATATATATATATATAGTTATATAATATATATATCAATATATATAAATAATATATATATTATACTATATATATATATAATTATATTATATATATATAATATATAATATATATTATTATATGATCAGTGCGTTTTGGGGGTAAGCAGAGTAGGCAACGCCTACTTGACTTAGTGAGCCCAAAAAATATTAAAAACGTTCAGCATATATCAGTATATATTATAATTTAATATATATTATTAATATATATATATATATAATATATTATATATATATATATATATATATAATATATATATATATATATATATATATATATATATATATATAATATATATATATATATATATATATATATTTTATAATATATATATATATATATATATATATAATATATTATAATATATATAATATCTATATATATATAATATATATAATATATTATATATATATATATATATATATATATAATGATTTCGTTCGAAGTCTAACTTTTAAGATGCCGCATCAATTTCTACTCGATTCCTTTTTTAATAGTAGCGATCGGTGTCAATTGTTAATTCTCGAAGTCAAAAAATATAGTTCCTTATTCTCTAGGCAAGGCAACTTTGTGATGTGCCGACGAGTCAGTCATCAGTCATTTTTTATATACATCCCAATTTCAATTGCATAGCAAGAAATTAATTGATAATATTATTAATAAAATAATTAAAATATTAACTAATTAATAATTTTTTATGCCTAAACTTTGATCATCCTTATATCTGACTTAATGTAGATGCATAATCTCCATTTATATTATTTATTGACTCAACGGAGAGTCGATGAAAGCGTTTACTCAAAATTCTTTCTCGGCTACGATATACGTTGCCTCTGCCTCAGATCAGTTGCTATATTTTTATGTTATTAATAATAAAGATTGTGTGTGGAGTTCTATTTGATAATACTACGCTTTTCATACTATTTTTATTACTGATTTCGTGTGTTTTTAAATAATATTGAGCTATTAGATTTATAAAAACGGGTATATTGGATTCGTAATTTCATTAAAAATTGCTAAAATCTTTCCTGAGTGTTGTAGCCCATATTAAAATTCAAACATGTAAGAATATGTAATACAGTCAGTGATTTATATATGAAACAGGAAGGAAGAAAATTTGATCTTCTTTATAAATAAATGTAAGTACCAAAAAATATCAATTTCATATATATATATTAAATATATATATAAATATATATATTATATATATATATATATATATATATATATATAATATATATATATATATATATAATATATATATTATAATATATATATATATATATATATATATAATTTGATTTGCCTACTCAAGTAATTTTGACCACGCAGGCCGCACTGATGATCATATATATATAATTATATATATATATATATATAATATTATAATATATATATAATATATATATATATACTATACTATTATATATATATATATTATAATATATATAATATATATATTATATATATATATAATATATATATAATATATATATATATAATATATATATATTATAATATAATATATATATATAGTATAATTATATGATGACCCAACCATCCACATGCATTAATAACTAAGTATGGTCACACATGCAGTCTAATATTAAATGAACTACTGTAAATAAAAAAAAAAAAACAATTTGGCTTCGTCTAATATATTATAGTGATTACCCCCATACCATCATACCTATCCAACCCTTTCTTAAATGTTGCAATCGATTCACACTCAACAACCTCCTGTGGCAGACCATTCCAAAAATTTAACAACCCATTACTGAAGCATGCTTTCTTATATCAAGATGCCATGCTTTCTTCTTAATTTTCTATTATGCCCCCTGTCACCTGCCATGCTCTACTATGAAAAAATTTATTGGTCTCTGTATTATCAATAGATGTAATAATTTTGTAGACTTGTATCAATGTCCCCTCCTGAGACATCGCCTTTCTACAGAAAACTTCCTAACTTCTTCAGCCTCTCCCCATAGCTCTTACCTCAACCTAGAATCATCCTTGTTGCACTCTCCTCGTAGCATATCTAAAGTCTTTCTTAAATAAGGGCCCAACTTGGTGCACAGATACTTCTATTACTGGCCCTAACATCGCTATTATACAGTTTACTTATTACTTCCTTGCTCTTGTAAACAACATTGCGATTATTATGCCCAGCATCTTAATTTAGCTTTATCCTTGCTTCCAAACACTGATCACTACTTTCAAAATTACTGCCTATAATCACACCTAAATCTTTTCTTGGTCACCAGACTCAAGCCAATCCCCTTCATATCGTAGTTAAATAATATTTATTTGAGTAACCTAGGTGAAGAACTTACACTTTTTATTATTAAAATTCTTTTTGCCACTTATCTGCCCACCCAAGAAGTTTCTCAAGAGATCATTTTGAATCTTTTTACATCTTCACTATTCCTTACTGAGGTGGCCACTTTTGGTATCATCTGCAAACTTAGAAACTTGCATTTAAGTCCCTGGTCCAAATCATTTATATATATGGAACAAAAGTGGCCCCAGCACTGAACACTGTGGAACACTCACTCTTCACTTATTTCCCATGATGATTTATTGCCATTCAGTTTGTACAACACTGTTTTCTATTTCGCAAACCACTCTTTAATCCAACCATGTACCACTCACCTATACCACATTGCAATAACTTTTTCATCAGCCTTATTGTGGGGAAACCTTATCAAAAGCTTTGCTAAGTCTAAATATACAATATGAACTGATATCAACTGGATCTCCTCGTCAATGCAGTCAGTAATGTATTCCATAAATTTCAAAAGGTTTGTCTGACATGACCTAACCTTTCTGAAACCGTGCTGGGTCATACATACCTTGTTTTATGTTCTAATATTCTCTATATGACCTTTTAGTAACTTCCAGAACCTTTACAACAGAGATGTTCAAGCTACCTGGCCTAATAAATTTTCCCAAATCTTCCTACTAACGCTTTTCTTATAAATAGGCACAACATATTGCTTTTCCAGTCATCTGGTCCCTCACCAAATGTTATAGATCGCTTAAACATCAAATACAGTGCCTTTGCAAATGCTGTTAAAACTAACCTCTTCAGATTTACATAATTATATACCTATCAGGGCTGCAGCTTTACTGGATCAAATATGGTCTAAGAAACGTTCATTCATCTTTACGTCAAATTGAAATTCTGTAAGTCTATTTGTTACGGTCATACAGAACTATTAGTCTCCAACTAATTATCTACATCTTTCCTGCAGTAAACCACTGAGCAAAATAAGCATTCGAAAATTGTTGACCACTCCTTATCTGAACTCTATAATTTAAATTGACCAATTGTCCTAATTCTTACTTCCAATTTATGAAAAGCCTAAATACTTCTTCATCTTATTACTATTCCTTGCTAATTAATTTCTGCCTCTCTCTTGCCTTTCCTTATTGACTGGTTAAGTTCATTTCAATTTTTCCTATAATTTTTCTAAATCATCTTCCTATTACTACCCTCTTGAATATTTAAAACATCTACGCTTTTCATTAATTTTTCTCTCTTATATCTCTATTACACCAAAAAGGTTTTCTCTTCGCCACCTGATGGGTTTATCTTTAAAACATACTGACTGAATATTCATTAAAATTTGCTTAAAATGTTCCACATGACAAAACAGTTTTGGGTCTTTAATTAAACTCTTTATCCTAGTCCAGTTGTTATCTAAGCATTGTCTCGAACATTTTGGTAAAATTCGCTATTTGCAATCTAAGTCTTTTCTTATTAAACTTGCAATTTGGGCCCAGATATCACATTCAAGAGCCTTATTATAATTATTGTCACTGATAGAAAGATTTCTCCCTCAACTCTACCTCATCCACCATACTTTCATCGTTAGTTAATATTAAGTCTAATAGTGCATCGTGTCTTGTGGGTTCTTGGACCATCTGGCTCAAAAAGTTATCTAGTATACAATTTATAAATACTGAACTACTATG
>JABUQX010022016.1:0-2500 GCA_015478945.1 Trachelipus rathkii
ACAGCTAAAGTAAGGAACTTTAATTGACTTATTTTTGTAAAAAGAGTAAAATTTATTATTGTATTTCACTGATTCTAATAATAATTTATGAATTTATAATTTCTTTATTAATTTACTATATTTCTGAAGTCCGAAGTTTGAACGAAATTTTAAAGTACTTATGCTTTAATATGAGAAACAAATTCGTTCAAATAGGGCTTCAGCGACAAATTTATAGATGAGCTGGGCATGTTATATCACTATACATTTTTGGCGCAATTTGATTGGCTTGAGATGTGAATATTATATAATAATACTGATAATGTGCTCGCAATTGATCCGACAAATTTACACGTTACTGAGCATCGTCTACTCAACCCCAACCTATCTCACTATCATCACTATCTTAATTCGATCCCACACCGAACTTCTCTTCAAACCCACGCCGCACCCACATACTATAATAACACAATACTCCACCACACATAACCAATACCACAATATATATATATATATATATAATATATATATATATATATATATATATATATATATTATATATATTATATATAAGTATATATTATATATATATATATTATATATTATATATATATCATTTATATATATTATATTTATATATATATCTATAATATATATATATATTATGTATATATTATATATATATATATATAGTATATATAATATATATATTATAATGGAATGAAAATAATATGAAATTTAAAAAAGGATTGATTCTATTTTTTATCTCATCTGGTCAGTCATCTCCGCATCAATAGATGACTGGACGCTTCGCCACTGATATAGTACAATATATATATATATATATATATATTATATATTAATATATATTATATATATATATATATAATATATATATATATATATATATATAATAATATATATATATATTATAATATCATATATATATGTATATATATTATATATATATATATATACTATATATATATATATATAGTATAATACTATATATATATATATATATATATATATATAATATATCATATATATATATAAATATTATATATTCTTTTCTTTATTGTAGGTCATAAGAAAGCTGTACCCATCCCCTGTCGTTTTGCAATGCTCCTTCCACAGGAACCCTCTCTTCGTACAGTCGATGTTCCTCCACCTGATCCAGCGTCATCCCCTCTTCGCCACAGCCGCCGCCACTCCATCCTTCCATCTTTTCCTTGGTCGTCCGGCCGGTCTTCTACCTGCAGGCTGCCATGCATAAAATCTGGCCGGGTATCTATCTTCATCCATCCTTCTGATGTGTCCATACCATCTCAGTTGTTGTCTCTCGATCAGATCCTCCACCGCCTCGACCCCCAACTCCTCTCTTATCTCAGTATTCCTTCTTCTTTCCCTTCTGGTCACCCCCACTATCAACCTCAACACCCTCATCTCCGCCGCCACGATCTTACTCCTTGTTCTAGTTGTAAGTGTCCACGACTCCGACCCAAACAAAAGTACCGGTCTCAGAATCGTGGTATAAATAAGTGTTTTAACCTGTCTCGTCACATGTCTGTTTCTCAGCAAGGGATACAACTGACCAACTCCTCTAGAGTAGTTCATTATTCTTTCCTCTATTTCACCCTCCATCATTCCACTGCTGTTTACCGTAACTCCCAAATACTTAAAGTTCCTCGCATCTTTTATTCTTTCCCCACCGATCTCTATGTTTAAGTTCTCTCCTACCCTAGCTATCTTCATCACTTCAGTCTTGCTCATATTCATCTTCAATCCCCTCCGTCGCAGCACCTCCTCCCATCTGATCAGTACTCTCTGTAACGTCTCCCTGTCTCTTGCAACCAGAGCAATATCGTCTGCATACGCCATTACAACAATCTCCTCCTCCTCCAACCCTAATCTCTCGCATACACTTGTCCATATACAGGATGAACAACAATGGTGACAACACTCCTCCCTGTCTAACACCTGTCTTCACTCCAAACCACTGTCCTATCCCATACGCTGTCCTGACGGCACTTTCACTTACTGTGTAAAGTCCCCTTATCACTCTAATCAACTTGGGTTCTATCTGGTAGTAACGATCCTCGAGTGTCTCCCAAAGTTTTACCCTAGGTACACTGTCAAATGCCTTCTCTAAATCCACAAAAGCCATATACATTTCCTTATCCCACTCCCAACTCTTCTCTATCATCATCTTCAGAGAAAATATCAGATCCGCTGTTACCTCGTCCGGGCCTGAATCCATACTGTGCTTCATTCAGCTTGTCTTCGACTCCCGTCCTGAGCCTTTTCTCCAATATCCTTTCATATAACTTCATGGCATGCGGCAGCAACGATATGCCCCTATAATTGGAACAGTCGCCCCTATCTCCCTTTTTGAACACCGGGCATACTATCGCCCTGCCCCACTCCGCAGGTACTCTCTCCACTCTCCAGAAATCATTAAACATCTTCAACATCCATCGCATGACCTCCTCACATCGCATTATCTCCACCGGCAGCCCAT
>JABUQX010022016.1:10000-23162 GCA_015478945.1 Trachelipus rathkii
TATAAATTATATATATATATATATATATATATATATATAATATATAATATGTAATATATATATCCTATATATAAATTATATATATATATATATATATATATATATATATATATATATATATATATATAATATATATATATATTTATTATATATATATATATATATATATATATATATATATATAATATTATATATATATATATATATATATATATATATGAAAACCTGTAAGGTTATGATAAGTTTAGTAAAGTATACACCGATTTGCTTTGTCTACTTAGCAAAACTTAAAATAACTTAAACTTAAAAGTTCATAAACAGAATTTGAAAATTAAAAAAAAATATATATATTTTTTTTTGAAAGCGTACATTTGGAAAATATCATGACTTCGGCTACAAAATTACCAAAAATACGAAATATTAATTTTTTAAAAAAATCAAAAATCAGTAAAGTTATGAAATATTTTATAAAGTATACACAAACTTAATGTTTATGCTTAACAAAACTTAGGTAAGACTTTACTTTAGGACAGGCGTGTAATTAGAGAACTACACATCCTACACTAAAACAAATGGCATTTTTGTAATCATTGGACAATTTTAGTTCGGGAAATGTAATAAAAAATAGAAAGTCTTAAAATAAGATTTTCATTTTTTTAATAAAGGTAAATAAATACATTACGAGAGTACGACAACTGCTCCATTTCCGTTCCTGCTAGAAGAAGCGCCAGAGTTGACAAAAACTGTTTTTTATCATGCTCTGGAAAAAATGTTAATTTTTTTTATAAATTTTTTTTAGAAGGATCGAGCCGACGGTGGAACAGAGGGGAGGACGAAGTCCCCCCCGTCGTCCCCTTGTAAGGCCGAGAGACCCCGACTCGTTCCATCTTTGCGATTTACCCTGGGATAATCGTTTAGTTAAAGAAAAACAATTTTTGGCAACTCTGGAGCTCCTTCTATTGCAGAAAAGGAAATGGAGCAGTTGTCGTACTCTCGTAATGTATTTATTTACATTATTAAAAATATGAAAATCTTATTTTAAAACTTTTCTTTTTTTTATTACATTTCTTGAACTAGAAATGTCCACTGATTATAAAAATGTCATTTGATTTAGTGTAGGATTTTTAGTTCTCTAATTACACGCCTGTCCTAATGTAAAGTCTGATCCAAAACTTATTAGAACCAAAACTTAAATTATCATAATAAAAATTTTGAAATGAAAAAAAAATTTGATTACCGGAATGTATTTACAAATGAAAAACATTTGGCAAGCATTTTAGATGGGGAGGAAGGATATTAAAAAAAATCAATTATTGGAAAAAAAATCGATATTTCCTTAGGTTACGCTGATCCGAACAACTACTTAAACTTGCTATACATTTATATATTTAAAAATTTCCAATGTTATAAGTAATACCAAAAAATATAGGTATTTTCTCTAGTACAAAATTTACATAGTCAAAGTATTTCAATCCATCATCGATGTAACCTGGTAAATAGTTGTATTTCTTTAGCAATCTCTTGTTTAGTATTATTTATATAAAATTTAATATTACAATGCGCCAACGGTGTAAATAACATTACTTTCGCTAAGATCGCACGAATCACAAATCTTAATAATTTAATAATTATGAGATCATAACTTTAGGCGAAGAAAGGCTCTTTATAAAAGGAAAAGAAGAACTAGAAGAGAGAAATAGAAGCCCACCAAAAACTACAGGAGTTTCGGATTTGTGAAGAGAAATCGGAAAGATTTGGAAAACTTTTTAAAGAGTTCGTAAAAAAATAAACCAATTCAATTACATTTTTATCAAATTAATGCAAAATTAAAGTCTATATAAGCTACAGGAGGAGTAACAAAATTATAATCTTCGTTCTTTTAATAAAATAAAAGGTAAATAAAATAAATGGAGGAGCAACAAAATTTCGATTTAGATATCTTGGAAAATTTAAAGTAGCAGGACGTGTTATGGAATTGAATTTAGAACAATAAATAGGTCTGTTATTTTAAAAAAGAATGGATATTCGACTCAGCCGAGTCGTATGAAGACTTTCTTTGCATAGTTCTAGGGCGATAGAGCTAGCAACCGGGCCCTTTACTTTTTTGCTTTTGCTTTTTTACTTCTGAACCTGCGTTGGAAGCTTATGAGCCTAGAAAACGATCTTCTGGAGAGCTCTGAGAGAACGAGTGTCGAGGCCAAATGGAAGAAGGTGCTAGTTCCATTGAAAGGGTGAAAACCTTAGCTGAGAGTTTATAACTCAAAGACTAGCATAGGGAGCCAATGCGCAGAGAAAGTTTTCTGGAGTCCTCTAAGACCAAGAGTTTCGAGGCCAGAAGAAAGAAGATTCTGGTCTAACTGACAGGGCGAAAGCTCTAACTGGGAGATGAAGAAGATGAATGAAGGGTCCAAGCAACTTTCATTTGGAACATCACTTTCTTCATAGCTATGTTTTAGAGTTCTTGTCACCATTTGTATAACTCTGCATTCGGTTTTCCAAGCAAGATCATTGAAGATCATAAGCAACCTTTCATATGCCATAAATATAGAGTTTAAGTAGTAAAAATTCACGATGTATGGTATCAAAAGCTTTTTTTATGACCAATAGATATGCACATTGAATACAATTTTTAAAGAGTAAGATTATGTCGTTTTCATCTACGACCTCAGGTAATGCCTCTGAAGTATCATGTCTCCTCCGAAATAGCCCAAATTGCTTTCGTGTAATCAAATACATTCAAAGAGGAAGCCATATATTTTAGAGAAACTTAATTTTTCAAAAATAACTATTTATTACTGGAAAAATGATTTTTTTTTTAAGTTCTCACTTTTCGGGCATTACTCAATTTCGTGAAGTTTCAAGGAAGAATTTTCCCTAGAATTCGCAAGAGGCACCGAAACGGTGTCCTCAGACAAATAATTAAATCCCTCAACTCTTCCGTTAGGCAACGGTAGCTGCAATTAAGGTGATAATTAACAATATCATGTTTAGACACTGCTTTAAATATAAGCTTGACCCTTGCACATTTTAGAATGTAGGATTGGCTTTTTCAGTATTTTAGATGGATTTTGTTTAAGAGCACTCCTCATGGGCATTGCCCCATTCGAAGAGGGTAAGATTCCAGTAAATTTAATAAATGAATAATAAAGAGTTGCTTTAAATAGAAGCTAGATAGTTATGAAATCTGAAAACAGTGAGTATGCCTGTGTGGATAGGCAAGAGGTGCGGAGTATAGTACACGCCTTAAGGTCGTGCTATCTATTCTAGTCGATATGCTTATATACTGACTATATAGTAAGGTAGTAATAAGCGGCTAAGTACTATGCAGTGGCATGATCACATGCGGTGTCCAGGGGGGGCAGGAGTTATTAGCGATAGTGGAGTTGACTATGAGTGGGGAGTCAAGGTAGTACTGGGATAATCGCAGATGAGTATTATAGAACAGAGTATTGGTTGTATTAGCTCTTTGATTGAGGTGTACAACGATGTCGGTTGTTCTAGGCCTATATACTATAATATAGTACTACTAAGTAATGAGGGCCCAGTGTAACTAGTGGGTATATATATAATTATATATATATATATACTATATATATTGAGGTGAGGTGGAGAGTATATTTATATACTTAGTAAAGAGTATAGCATAGTAATAGATGACATTATAGTACTATACGTAACTGGCTCAGAAAGCTTATGCTCTCAGTACTGTTCTCAGTGACTCGGTACTGGCTAAAAATATATATATATATAGTTAATATCAATTGTGATCTAAATACAATCTAATAACACTATAGATGTAGAGAGAATATATTAATATAAAATATATACATTATATAATATATATATACTAATATATATAATATATAATATAGTAGTATATAGTATATAGTATAGTATATATATTATATATATATTATATAATATATATATATATATACTAGTTATAATATATACGTAGGGCTAACGGAAGTGAAGGGATGGGCATAGCTCGGATACCCCGCACCCCAGCGTCTTACGTGAGGCATTTTTGGGCATCTCCCTGGAGTGGCTATCTTTTGGGGCACTTTTCGCGTCTGGGGCTCCACCCTGGGGGCCGGTCCCCCTGGGGTCCCCTATTTCTAATGCTTCGCCATGAACGATGCGTAAGTACATGTGACCCTGACCACAAATGCGTCATGTACTTTCAATGAGCGTTTTCTTTACGCCTACCTCCCCTTTGTTCATCCCCTGCCTCACCCTATTACTTAAACAAGCTTAGACATAGGGTGGACCAGGGGCTCGAGCCCTGGAGCTTCAGGTCTGCGGCTGAGTGATACATTTGGCCACACTCTAGCCTGACATTCGCGAAGGCTACACAGGTGGCCTTATGGGTCTCCTTTTCGGCGGTTTGCCCGTTTTCAGGTTTTTATATCGGCGGTTGGCCCCCTGGGGTCCCCTTATTTCTATTTAATGTGCCGATTACGTGAAGTGAGTGCGTGTGTGGGCAGGTGAGGCAGCATGGCGCTCGATGAGCACAGTTCACCGAGAGCGTTTTCTTACCGGTTTTCTATACTCTCGTTTCCCTTTTGTCTTATGCCCCTTACCCCTTTGTTCTCGTCACCGATGATCACGACTTTAGCCGTGAACTACTGCGTGCTCATGGAAGCCCGTGTACGGTCAGTACGCTTAGCCTCGCGTAGCGCGACGTACCATGGAAGTAGCTGAGGTACTTTCAATGGGGCTACTTTTCATAGAAAGCTATCTGGCTAACTTTACAAGGTACCTCTTCATGAAAGTAAGCCTGAAAGCTACTTTTCATGAGAAGTGAGCTGATTCGTCATCGGTTCGATCAAGTTCAAGCCACCGCGAAATAGCAACCACCGGTCCCGGACCCACCGAGCGAGCGCCGCCCCGCCGTGTGCAATATTACCGTTACAGTGGGACACGCGCGACGCTGAACGCTGGGTTAATGTTTCGTCGTGTGGGAAAAATTTCAAGTAATAATAATGTTGAGGCTTGAGGTTGTTAGTGAGATAGATTATCCGTAGGGGGTATATATGGATATATATCTACGATGATATATAATAATAGTATAATATTAGTATATTCTTAACCTTAGAATATAATTTATTTATGATATTATAATATTATAATAGTTATATATATAAGATATCACTTATACATATTTTAATACTATACATATAGGTATATATAGAGGGATACAGTATAGTATCTAGTACTATGACTTGACTAATAATATATTTACTAGGTGAGTAATAAATTATATGCTCTTGGGCGGGTTCTTTACTGAAATTACTGCATTTTCCGATGGTTTATCAAATGTGAAAACGTTTGAGCGCGTTTTACAGATAGCCACTGAGGACCCACGGGTAAGGCAGTAAGATCGATAGAATCAAGGGCCAACCATCGCAAACCGAACCGCACTGCCACTAACCAGCTATGATCAATTGATGTCTGATTGATCTAGATATTGAGAGTGTTTCAAGTCATTATTTCTTAGTAAAACTTTTTATTCTTTTTCATGTTTTAAGTATACGACGTAAAAAATTCGTATACGTGTTTGACATACCGCTAAATCGACCGTGAGAGAGGTGCGCGGTATGCGCCAGGAAGGGGGTCCGCTACCCTCTCATGAATTCGCGCCCGTCCTCCGGGCGCGGAAACGTCTTTGACGTCTTTACGGTTTTTTACGTCTTTACGTCCTTAGGGTACTAAAAACTTGTGTTTTTTACATACCCTTAAGGACGTAAAGACCGTTGCGCAAGCTGTGTGGGTGACTTGGGGGTCCCCCCAGCCCCCCATGCTGTGCGATACGTTATCCCTTACGTTCTTTAGTCGCTTACGATCTTTACGTCTTTACGTCCTTGGGACTGTAACAACATCAATTTTTGTTTATTAACAATCATGTGTGTGTGTCGTGTGTGTGTGTGTGTGTGTGTGTTTTAAATTGTTGCGACATTATAGCCCACGGATCAAAATGAAGAGCCATACGGATAGCTAAGTAAAACAATCATAGGATATATATAATAATATATATATAGTATGAGTATATATATGATATTATTATATATATTATATACTGATCAATAATACTATATATATATGCACTATATAAGGGTAATATATATTACTTATATAACGAATCTACTATACTATATATAATATATATATATATAAATAAAATATATATATAATAATATTATACTAATTCGTATTAATATATATATATAGGTATATGTAAGAGTGCAAAACAGCATGGGATGTATCTTTGCTTAACAGTTTATCAGTGCGTTTTACAGTAACTCGCTAAGTGAAGTCTGAGGCACGCCACATTAGATGGTTCCTCGCTGAATGATGATGAAGTAAAAAGGGGGGTATAGACCTGAAAAGAGATAGGAGATGAAGGTACTTCGCGTGCTATCACGAGTTTACTCTATCAAAGATAGTGTGTAGTTAGATACTTTTATACTTATAGATTCCGTAATATTTTATTTATCTGACAGAACTTGTTTCACTTGTTAAAGTTTATTGTTTTTTCAAAAGAAAAAAGTTGGTCCAAATTTATCCCCATAAAAACAATTTGTTTTGCCTGACTCTACAAGCTAGTAGACACAAATACCATGGCGATCCGCCCAATGGGTGGCCCCTCAGCCACAAATAAACCGATACGTAGCTTTACTGAGCTTTACTGTTTTCAGCCTACACCGTTTTAACAGTATTAGTATCTAGTTATAACATTGGCAGTAGGTAGTAGGAGTGATCAATAGTAGTAGGTAGTTAGTAGTAGTAGGTAAGCATAGTAAAGTAGTAAAGTAGTTAGTGGTAGTAGTGAGAATCACAGTGAAGGGAATGACATGATAAGGATCTTACATTGTACAAAGATCCCAAAACCAAGGATAAGCTAGATATACTATAATACTCATAACAGCAATCACCGAAAAACTACCAGACCAACAACAACAATGTCGACATTAGCAACAGCAACAACACAACAAAGACACACCAAACAGCAAAGCACAACTAACCAACAACAACAACAACAACAAACAAACACAACAGGAACAACTAAAAAATATTAGGTCCGTCCAACTATCAGTTTATCAAAAATATAACACCATTAATGGTCAGCGAATAAACGTTGAGCATTAACAAATTCTCGCACGATGAACGCTAACCGCTGGACAAACCGTTTCAACCTTATATAGATTTTCTTAACATATGCTAGATCATTTCAGATGTGAAGATATTAATAAAGTCACTTATTTTTATACGTTTTAGTGGGTGACTAAACGGAAAACATTTCAGTAAAAGACATCGTTTCTTGACTGCCTGCTAAGGACTTAGAAGCCAGTGGCCAAATACGCCCCCTCATTGCATGGGTACCAGTCACCCTCATCTCTCCGCACCACATGCTTAACTGCTTTATAGCTTTAGTACTGTGTTGTAGACAATTACTTTCATTAAAAATAAACAGGTAATAATAATAAAGATTCTTACTACCTACCAGCAGAATACTGAAACCAGAAGTAAAAGATGCTATTGGTCACCATCAAACATTGAAGACGTAGAATCGATTACACAGAGTTCGACTAACAGTGTCAGCGATAGTGGTAGTAGCAGTGAAGTGTTAGGTAGTAGTAGTAAGAAAAGTAGTAGTAGTTAGTAGTAAGTTGAGAGGTAGTAGTAAGTGTATAGCAGTAAGTAGTTGAAACCCGTGAGAATGTGTTAGGATAGATCGAGTAGTAGTAGTAGTAGTATGTAGTAGTAATAGTGAGTAGTAGTAGTAGTAAGTAGTAGTAGCAGTGACTGTCAGGGTAGTAGTAAGTAGGTTATAGTAGAAAACCGTTATTACTATTTAATATAATGCACCCCCAACTCTATTCATTCATATTTTCTTTAGTAAATTTTTTTTTTCACTAAGCTTTAAACCACTGAGAGTTTAATTGTCAACCATTTACTAAAGTTCTTCCACTAGAAACAACCTCGATCGCACTAAAGCTAGCTTAAAACAAGCTAAAAGTATTTAATTCGTATCAGTGAAATGAAAGTCCCCGAGCTGCGATTGGGCGCGTTAAGTCTAATCACAGTGAAGGATTGGTTGATAAGAAGGTCCCGAAACATGATAGCTGAAGAAGAGGAAGATGAAGTCATCGAGGGCTTCTGTTCATGCGAGCCTGAAGTCGCGCAGCCCAGACTTGGAATTCTGGATCTGAGTCGGAGCCGGACTGGAACGTCTGGCTCCAGACGCACGCTCTGAGTCGCAAATATCTAACTACGCAGAAATCGCCTCGAAATTATTTTCTAACTTGAGAATGTTATAGGGGCCGAAAAAATGGTGAATATTTCATATTATAATAATAATATTATATATATATTTATAAATTATATATATATAACTATATATATATATATAGGATTTAAGATAAAGGTTATATTATGATATCTATAAACATTAATATAATGATATATATAAATATTAGTAAATAATTATTACCTATATAATTAAAAAAATCTTGAGAAGGTATTTTAATGTTAACCCGAGGGAATTTAGTTAACTTTGAAAAGCCTTTGATCGAGGAATTGATACGGGAAAACGTTATGGAGAAGCACTGAGACGGAGAGAAGAGTATGAAGCACCCACATCGAACACTTAAAATAAGCGCAAATGTAGAGAGTCCATATAGCGGTACAAGTAATAAGATAAGGAGAAGTAAGAGAAGAAGGTTGTTTTGAGGTGAGTTCAGGAGGAGACAGGGAAGGTGTGCTCGGTGCCCTCTGCTATTATGAGTTATAAATCATGCCCGTCGATTAACGGACTGAGTTAGCATATGTAGCACGCTGGACAAATGAGCCAACACATCTTACTAAGCATCCGCGATGATTGCAGCATTGATAGCAAGGGCGAAGGGGGCGGACGTTGCAAAAAGTTCAAAGCAAATGAGACGTCCAAATAAGGTAACAATAAGGTATGAAGATGAATACCGTAGAAGATGATAATAATGTGAGAATAGTGCTAGAGGAAAGACAAAACTGAGACATCAATGACAAGAAGGAGAGGACTACAGGCAGTTGGATAAATTCAAATACTTGGAGGGTGATGATGGGTGACGGCAAGATAAGGTACCATACGAGTAAGTGAAAAGTGACAGTTAAACACACTAAAAGAAGTGAGAATGTGGGATGTACCAAACCGAAACGACCTGAGGAACAGGTTTCCTATAGTAAATATGGAATCGGAAATGCTCGGACACTGAAGCAAGACAGAATGAGAAGAATGGAGGTCGGCCAGAGATGAGGGTGCAGGGAGAATTTGGTTGAGCAGAGTATACCACCTGAGAGATAGGCTGAGAGAGAGAGAGCAATTAACATGTACGTAGAATGGAAGGTGAAATATACTCTGACCTTTGAGAATTATTATTGCGTGCAACGCTTGGAGTGGCCTAGTGTTTAAGCGTCCGGTTGACTGTTAACCCTCACAGCAACGCGGAGTTCCAGAGTGTTAGAATACCTCTGATGCGAGAAAAAATCTCCTTTGGACTCATTCATGTGTACAACCATTGACACAGGCGTTGCCAGTGTTAAGCATAGAATCATTATTGATGCCATACCAGAGAATCAACTAAAGATGTATGGCACAATCAAGAGAATGGGAGAAGGAACTGGACCAAGAAGGATGCTGGTAATGGATGCCTGTGCGCCCATAGACCCATTGGGCTGGCCCAGGAAAGACTGGGAAGCTAAAGCGTTGGATAAGATGCGCAATTGAACCGTCTCGCAGAGTGTCTCATTGGTGGATGTGTTATGGAGAGAAGATGTACGAAGATAAGAAACCACTCGGAGGCAGTTCTGCAGAGAGCTACAAACATGATAGATCTACCAGAGGGGCTGGTGAATATATATATAATAAATATAATATAGTATAATTATAATATATATAATATGATATATAGGGTAATATATATATATATTATATATATATATAAGGATATATGAATATATGTTTATATAAGTATATATAAGTATCATATAATTACGTTATATATATATATATATATTCACCATTTGTTTCGCCCCTAATAACATCCTTCAAGTAGAAAGTATTTCAGCGTCTGCGTAAGTAATATTGCGCTCAAGCGCGCTGGAGGCCAAGGACTTCCCAGTCCGGCTCCCCGGACTCAGGATCCAAGAAGTTACGCGTCTTGGCGTCCGACTCAGGGCTCGATGAACCAGAGCGTCCATGACTCAATCTTCTTCTTCTTGCAGCTATCTATGTTTTGGACCCTCTTAATCAACAACTCCTTGCACTGTAGATTGAGGACTTAAGACGGCCAATCCGCAGTCGGGATGTCATTCACTGATAACGAATTAAGCCCTTAGATTTTAAGCTAGCTTTATGTGATGTTCGAGGTTGGTTTCAGTGGAAAAACATTTTAATATAATGTTACAACTTTTAACTCACGTTGGTTTAAAAGCTATAGTGAAATTATAAATGCGATACGAATTGGAAATAGAGTATGGGGTGATATATTTTAACTAAAGATAATAAGTTTCTAACTAAGTACTACTGAACTACTACTACTACTACGCCACTGCTACTACTACTACTACTACTACTACTGAGATACTACTACTACTACTACTACTACGCACATTACCGACTAGCTACTACTCCTGCTACTTATACTACTGGACTCTACTACTCTACTACTCACTACTAACTACACTGGCTCATGAGCCGACTATCGCTATCCTCACTGTTAGTCAAACTCTGTATCCGACTTCTAGCTTGACATGGTGATGTGAACCATAGCATCTTTACTTCTGGGTTCGAGTATTTCCTTCTGCTAGGTAGTAAAGAATCGTTTTTATTTATTACTAGTGTGATTTTCATTGAAAATGGTGTACAAAGAAGTACGTAACAGCTATACGACAAGTAAAAGCAGTGGTCGCGATGAGAAGAGGGTTGTGATGGACCCATGCATTGAGGGGGCTAGCAAATATGTTAGCTGCACATTACGATACAACTATTTTTAACTTGGACAAATGTTCCGTTACTGAAACATAAAAAGATAAGATCGAACTTTATTAAAATATCTCAATGCTCAGAAAAATCTAGCTATGTTAGAACTAATTATATATGGTTGAAACGTTTGTCAGGGTTAGCTTCATTGGAGAAAGTTTGTTAGATGTCCAACGTTTAATTTTCGCTGACCGATTAATGGCGTTATATTTTTCGATAAAGATGAGTTTTGGGGACGCTTAAGAGTTTTTGTTGTTAAGTGGTAGTGGGTTTGTTATTGTTGTTGTTGTTTGTTGTTGTGTTGGTTTTATGGTTTTGTGTATGGTTTTGCTTGTGTTGTGTTTGTTGTGCTGTTGTGATGGTCGACACTTCGGTTGTTGGTGTGGTAGTTTTGGTGAATGCTGTATATGTTATATGTAATATATTAGCTATCCTGGTTTTGGTATCTTTGCACATATAAACTTCTTCATGTCCTCCTTCACTGTGATTCTACTACTACCCACTACTACTACTACTACTACTATGCCTACTACTGACTACTACTACACTACTACTACTACTACTACTACTACTCGCAAATTTTAATAACTAGGACCTAAAACTGTAAAAACAGTGTAGTAAAACAGTAAGAAGTAAAGTACGGTAAATGGAACAAGAGTTGGGGGGGCACCATTGGGGGTCGCGTACTTTGATGTTTATCTGCTTTAGGGTCAGCAAAAACATTGTTTTTTTTAAAATTACAACTTTTTTTCTTTGAAAAAACAAAAACTTAACATGAAACACAAGTTATGAAATCTAAATAGGAATCAAAAGTATAAAAAGGTTCTACTACACACAATCTTTGATAGAGTAAGTTCGATAGCATACGCGGAGTTACCTTCAATCTCCCTATTCGTCTTTCAGCCTCTATACCCCCTTTGTTACTTCAGTCATCATTCAGCGAGGAATCCCATTAAGGTGGGGTCCTCAGACGTCATTAAGCGAGTAACTGAAGAACGCATATATAATCCTGGTTCAGCAACCGATACACCCATCTGTTTCATCTTCATTATATAATATATGACATATCATATAGAGGTAAATATCATAATTATATATATATATATATATAATAGCTATATATATATAATATATATATATAGAATATAATTATATATATATACGTATATATAGTATTATTAAGTATATATAAGTCCTATTGTTTTACTTAGGTCTATCCTAATGGTCTCTGATTTGATCTGGCCTATTAATGTCGCAAACAATTAATAACACAGACAAGCCACACATGTTCCCACAAACACATCACCATGTTTTTAATAAACACAATAAATTTGATGTTGTTGATCAGTTTAAAGACGATGAGAAGACGTAGAATGACGGTAGAGTTTGACGTGATAAGAACGTAAGGACGTATGACTACAGAGGGTGTGGGTCAGTGAGGGGCGTCCCATTCAGCCGGAGGAATCCTTTGCTTCCGTCATATTTTTTTACTTTTTAACTTCCTTCCATTGTATACCTTAATTTTACCGTTTTTAAACAATAACCTAAGAATGCTAAAGTGCGTTGCGCAACAGGTACTGGGTGTTTCATACCCGCCTCCTTGTCTCAGCGGTCAGGTAACCCAAACCCTCACGCTGGCGCGGGACGTCTGTTGACGTCTTTCTAGCGTGAAGTGCACAGTCGAAAGGAGCGGATTACAGGCTAAAGGACGTAAACCCGTGAAGGACGTAAAGACGTCGCGCCAGGAGGGGGGGTGAGAGGGGGACCCACTCCTGGCGCAACGTCCCTTTACGTCTTTAGGGTATGTAAAAGAACGTAAATTTGTAAGTTTTTTTAAGTTCTAAACATGAAAAGAATAAAATTTTAATGAAAAGAATATGACTTGAATCCATAAATAGATGCAGATAGATCTATGATCATAGCTGGTTTAGGAGGGCGTGTTGATGGTGGTTTGTTTATTGATTTAACTGCTTGTAGGGTATGTAAAACGTAAATTTTCACGTTATAAACATGAAAAGCATAAAAGTTTTTAGTAAAAATAACAAAAATAAGATATACATACATACATCATACATATATATATATTATATATATATATATTATATATAGTATATATATATATATAATATATATATAATACTA
>JABUQX010022017.1:0-23566 GCA_015478945.1 Trachelipus rathkii
TTCTTATAGTATCTGCAGTATTACTATCTTATATGATTAAGTTGGTATATTAAGTAAACCAGAATTTTTGGTTAAAAATGTATCCAGAATTGTTGGTATGTCTGTATAGTTATCTTTTATACCTATTAGGATGATACAATTGATTATATATAAGTATGATATTATTTTTATATGATAAAGTAATTCATTAAACAGACTGATAAAATAGCTCGTATGTTATATTTTTAATAAAGTATTGGTCTCGTAAAATGGATGACAGGCCAAAAAATAGCTATTCAAAGTAAGTAAATTGTAAATTTAATATAACCGCTATCCAGTTAATTCATATTGATTTATATATATGTTAAGGTATTAATATTATTATGTATGTTAACCACTATGGCGGATTTCTATTTTAAGTTAAATACAATTTTGATATCACTGTATTTAATATTTTAATGTTTAGATAAAACTTAACTGAAATCATCAAATATAATTAATATGATATTACTTAATGTATTAAATTTTAATAACTTTATCAAGTAACATTTTAGTATAATTTCCCATGGTTATAGTTCACTGGTTGGAACAGCGCTAGACGGTTATCTATTATTTTTTTCTCGAAAACAATATATTAGTATTCTTTGTTAATAAGTGCACAATGATAGTTGATTTAATATTTATTTCATTTCATTAAATATCGATCTGATGACATAAGACTATCACGCTAAGAGAGATAGAAGATAGTTGAATTTATTTTTTTGAAATTATAAATGAATAAGTGTAACTTAATACTATAATAACTTATAGTAGCAATTACTATTTCATTTTTATAAATTATTTTTGTTACTACTAAAACGTAATCCCAGTCCTTAGTATATCATATATTGGTTGTTATTAAAAATATCAAGTAGCCACTATAAGATGTTAATTTTTAGGTAAGCTTTATGAATGGAATATTCACAAAAATATGTATGTTGTATATTAAGAGTATTGATATAGCGATGCTATTAATAATTTAATAAATAATATGTTTTATGTAGTAATTAGGGGATTAGGATTATTATATTAATTTAATTTGTTGTAAGTGAGAGTCAGGGTGTTGTTTGTTATTAGACTTGTTATAATAATTCAGCTTTTATAAGATATTGATGAATAGTAGGGTGCTTAGAAGATAATTGTAGAGGGTGGGGTGTGTAGGGTAGTGATGTGATGGTTATAGAATTGAGACAGAGAATGTGAAGAGATCATATGAGGATGATTTGGTTTTTGTGATTGTTTTAGTGTTTGAGCAGTAGATATCTGATCAAAGAGTTTGAGAGAGAATTTTATAGATATTTTTATCGCAGGACATCCTATGAAATCTACTCTAACGTAAATTATATGCTCTTGCTACTTCAGGTTTGCATACAAAACCAATTAATCCTGCATATTAATTATAAATATGATGAGATGATCCTCCTACTCTCACAGTTCTCTTATCACAATAAACTTTATAATTATCTATACTGAGCACTAATACTTTAATAATTACTTTTGTCAATTATAATCATCATCTCTATATACAAGTGTGAATAGCCAATAGGAGTTACATTTTATAATAATAGGGATAGCTCTTGGTCATGGTTATTATATAGATATATTTATATATATAATATGTGAGTTGGTAGTTTATGGTCATTTATAGTGTAGATATACATAAATGTTATGTATAGTATATCGAATGGTGAAGCGTGTGTATGAGTCGAAAGTGATTATGTATTTATTTGGGTTTTAAATATATATTAATAGCTTGAAATTGTAATTTTGAGGATATTATGTTATATATACGATATTATGTCTCATAGGTTATTCTATTTGTATATGATATATGGAGGAATTAGTGAAGACGAATTAGTAAGGGCATAGAGGTAAGGAAAATTAAAGTGGAAGTGATAAGAGAAGGGGATAAATAAGGTGTGTTTCTAGAATCGTTGTATGTGTGTGAGAACGAAATGCAAGTCATGTTCCTAGGGTAAGCTTGAATAAAGTTAATTATGTAGTAAGGGATTTATTGGTAGTATGAGTTATATGGTAAGAATGATTGTAAATTAAGAAGTGGGTTTGAAAGTAAAAATAGAAAGAAGTAAGGTTATGTGTATGTGAAAAGTGTGGTACTAAGTATGGTATGAGAAGTTTATGGTTATAGATGGTGAGCAGCCTTAGGATATAAGTAAGTATTGGTAATAATAGGCTTAGAGAAATCTATGTTGAGATGTGAAATAATTAGATGATGCTAAAGTGATAGGTAGTGAATAAGTATTAGTATATGCCAGGATAGGTGACTTAGTGATTAAAGTGGATACTAAATCTTTGAGTGTATGCTTATATATATTTGACTTATATATAGAAGTAGGGATATTATTATTATTACTTTGGTTATTATTAGTTAATTAGATTTATTAGAGCTATATAGTGTTACTGATATAGTAATTAAAGAGGTTAAGAGTTTAGTAATGATGCACTAAAAATATAAAGTCACATTAAGTTTGTGTTTTTCAGTTGAATAGATTGGACAATCATTTATGGAGTGTTTTATAGTATTGATGAGAAGACAAGTATTATAATAATAATGCAGGAATTAAGAACATATCTATATATTATGATTGTGTTTAGGTTAGTTATGAATGAATGAAGTAGTAGGCTACAATGTAGATGATAATAAATAGTAATTATGAATGTAATATTTGATAGTGGTATATTGGTCAATATATGTTATGGATAATAAGATAATGGGAATGTATATAAGTTTTGTTATATTATGGTACCTATAATGGATGTATTAGTATGATTAATGATATTGTATATATATTTTGTAAATATAGATTTCCTATACAAATTATTCTCGCCATAACACGAGCAGAGTTTAACGCTTCAAAAACCTTTCATAATGGCATTCATACCATTGAATTTGGGTTTTCTTTCCCTCGACGAATTTTAAGGCGGGGTTTAAAGACGTTTCCTTTAGAAAAGTTCTTCCGAGTAACATACATATTCAAACAATAGAAGGAAAAAGAATTGGTATCTTCATGTACAATATGCAGTATAACCAAAAAAAAAAATAAAAAATACTTGGATAATTTACGCTGTTATTATTTTTTCTGCAATGTACCCATCCTATAGTAGCGCAGCATTTAGGTTTGTGTGTAGTACTAGGCGTTAATATTAACAAACTTATAATAAGTTAATTGTTGTTAAAAACTATAATTATAATTTGGATGAAAGTGTCAAAACCCAAAGACTACTCAGGTTTTTTACTTCCGTGGTGGAAGGTATGTTATTTTCAATCAGAATGAATACAATTTTTATTTGTACCTTTATATTTATTTAAGAATAACCAAATTAGAAATTTAATAATGGGATGAACCTTTTAGTAACATTAATATTGACTGAACCTAGAATTTCTTGATAGTGTTTGTCCCAGATTATACTATCACAGATCATCAGACTTGAGAAAGAGCCGAAATGGTACATCTACGTTATATATATCTTTACATAATATCTGTGTTAGGTAACCAGAGATTGGTGATACACTATTTCATTTCATAAGATAAGAGAATACTATAAAAATTTCTACCATTATGATACCATTTAATAAATATTACTTATATATTAAATAATATTATACAAAAGATTATATACGTAATCAAATTAATAAATCACCTATATAAATCATTATACTTCATTCACATCAAATAAAGTACTACTAATAATTCATAAATAAAACTCAATAAGTTAAATACTACTATAATATATAATATTAATAATATAAATAAATATATAAAAATAAATTATGATAATAATATAATGTGAAACTAAAATTAACAATAAAACAATTATATATAATATGATATACATATATAAATATTATAATGAAATAAAAATATATAATATTAATTATAAATTAATATATAATAAAAATATAATAACTAATATATATAAATATATAGAATCAATTTTATGCTTCTAGCAGTCAATAACAGCTATATTTAATGACGGAAAAATACATCAATAGGTAAATGTAATGATTAATCCGTTCAGAACGTAAATAAACAATTTTAAACCCCTATTTATAGACTAGATCTAACATATAAATTTGAAACACGGCGAACGTGACAAGTCAAAAAAACACACTCAAAGCCGCCCCGGCATCGCCAAACCACTCTCATTCACCTTCCTCAGTGTAATTATAATTAAAATAATAAAAAATAAGATAAATGAACTAAGGGGATAATGAAATTAATATAATATTAACAATAGCGCTAAGAATAATTATTATAGCAACAAATAATAATAACTAAATAATTAAAATAATAATAGATAATAATAACACCCCTTCCTAACCACTTAATAAATTATTATGAAATAAATAAATGTATATAATAACCTAACTAGAATAATATGAAATAATATGAAATTCTTAATCAATTAATTGGGTCCTATTAAATTAATAATGTGTTATAATTAAAAAATAATTATAACATGATACACATCCATTATGACACCCCACATATCACATTTGAATAAGTGTAATGACAATCAACTTATCTTAGTAATGCTGCTACAGTAGATGGATGGTAAATAGTTTCACGAACAACTAATACAAAAGTTCAGAGAGTATTAACAATGCAACCCGAGAGTAATATAAGCTCAATAACATAAGGACAATCAAGTGCAGAAGATGAAACAATGTAACCGAGGTGAGAATGGAAGTACAATAAAGAAACAGTAAAAAATAAAGCTGAATAATAGCTTCACACTAAAGCTAATTTAGCTATGTCAAATTATCTAGAAATTTCGACTCAAAAAATTATAACATAATGATATTCATTATTCGAATTAATTCGTATATATTCCAATCTGGCACATTATAATAAATTGATATAATAAAAATAATAGTATGAACACGAAGTAATTATCAATTCAATTTCCTTAAATAATAAAATTAAATATTATAATATAATTATTATATAATTTAAGGATGAATTCAAAATTTTTTTTTTTTTAACATACCTTAGCCAATCTAATATATTAAAATATAAAATATTATAAGATTAGCAATTAATTTTTTTTTCAAAATAAACTTGATAATAATATTCAATAAAATTATCTGTGAAGTATTTATATATTTAATTAATTTAAATTATTAACATGATGATCATTTCTTATAATATCATATGGACATTATATGATATCTAAGTACATATAATATTTTACTACAATTAGTTAATACTAATACAGTAACACATAGTCATAATTTAAAATAATGAAAGGGAAATTTAATTCAAAGGAAATTAGTCATTAGGATTATTATTAATTATTCATAGTCTTAATATATATATATTAGTAATTTATATATATAAATTCTCATTAATCAACGTTATATTATTTGCCAAATTTATACACTACAATTTTCTGTACCAACTCCGTACTGATATATTGGAATTGCTGGTAGTATCGCACCGTAATGCACCGCACAGCGTAACTGAAATTGCATGTCGTAAAGCACCGTAATGGGCACCACGCACCGAACCACATGTGAGTGTAAGCTAGAACTACTTTATCCCAAAATTCAAAAATTTCATTTCAAGCATTCTTTGATTATAAATATGTGCACACTTGTACAAATAAAACGCGTGCATAGTTGTCTTTGTCCTCTGTTGATCACTACTGGTGTGAGTATTAGGCAACATCCGTGTTATGTGGATACCAAAAGCCATAGAATATGCCGATTGTGAGTCGTCAGCCCTTTCGAGCCCCATTAGTTATGTAGCCTATTGTAAATAGATCAAGTATTAAAGTCTATTCATAAGAATAAGACGACTAAGGGGTTAATTAGGAGAGATTACTCGACCATAAATATTAATACATTCAATTGATAGAGTGATGCAAGTACAAATTTACTAGAATTATTATAAATTATATTTGTATTGTGTGAGTGCACTTTTATGTTAGCATTACTCCAGGTAATTCATAATTTTAATTGAATTATATACTTTTATCAATATAAAACTTATTATTATAATATTTATTATTAATAGTGATAATATACAATAATTTTTATAGTGAGGAACTATAAGAATTTAGTGGAATGAGTTTGTGTGTCTTTCACTAAGAACACTTTATGAAATCACACATAGACATTTATTAATTTTATTATTTTTAAGATTATATTTACGTGTAGCTATAGTTTCTCTTAAAATTAATAAATGTTATTGATATTCAATTGTCAACATCCTATATCTTAAGTCAATGATTGAGTAAATACTAAAAAGCCGAGTATAAATTAGATCTGGTAATATACATATTACATCTAACCATCTTCATTGTAAGGAGTTTTTGGCAAATTATATAATTAGATATTTTCGATTTGCATACACTCCAACATAAATCCTACCGCAGAAAATAAAATAATACTGAACTGTGCTATAATAATATTTTTACTTTACATAGCCCATCCTGCACCAAAACAAAACTTAAACTTCTTCCGTATAATGAACCAGACCTTGTAGTAAAGATATTATTGTCTGCAATACCAAAGGGACTATTTGGAAGGCCTCAGTGATGAATAAGATACAGGTATGGTGTGATTGCATTTATTGTTATATTAAGTGAACCTTATTTTAGCACTTCGTATTAATAGTGGTGGAATTAAACAAGGATAGCAACTTATTCCTGAGGTTTCTCATATCAAAATACGGTTAATTTCGACGACGTGAAAACACAGTTCCCTAATATATTTATTTACTTGTTGACTAAATTTTACAAACCATTACAACATTACAAAACATGGAATACAAACCTCCCTTTCTCCTCAATATTTTTTACATTTATTTTATACCTGCTTTCCTTGCAGAATCACATTCTCTCTCTAAACAATCTATTAGGAAGCTAAGAGCTGTGAGAAGCTTTCATACATTCTTCACACTATCTCTGTTCCTTGTCACATCTATTTATGAATTTCTTTCCACATTATATATATATATATATATATATATATATATATATAATATATAAGTATTATTATATATATTATATATATATATATTATATATATATATATATTATATTATTATTTAATAAATATATATATATATATATATATATATATATATATATCTATATAATATATATATATTTTTGCGATTTTATTGAATTTATGAGTATTTTTACTATCTCTAGTTTTGAGATTTTTGAAGGTAAAGTTATTTCAATAATATGTAGGTAAGTAGCCTTTTGTAAGTTATCCAAGATATTATTTTTGTTAAAGATGGCTATGGTTTATGTAAATAAATCCTTCAGCAAATTTTTTAATTTATCAGTACATTAGGTAATTCTGGTTCTTGCCGACCGGAAAAAATTCAAATTCGGTAACTCTATCTATCTGGTACGTATGTCTTTATCCTTAGGTATTTTTAATTAATTGTTATTTATGATAAAGTGCCACTATATCAGTGGTAGATAGCACACCAACAGCGAGGTCCCAGGTTGCAATGTTTGGTGGGAGAATGTTGGTCTTTTCTGGGATTGGTTTCGTCCCTGCTCACATTAATTAGTATACCCTCCTGATTATAGCTCTGCCTGTGAGCTGTGAAATATTTATGTGTATAAAAGTATATGATTTATTTTTTTTAGTTCAATTTCACTAAATCTATAATTTTTTTTTTGTACAATTCATAACTTCTTTTTGTCAAATTTGTGAAACCTTAGTTATATGGCTTTTGAAACTTGCTTTGCTGTTTGAACCATTTATCTTATTCTTCAATGCATCAATGACATTTTACAGCATGTTTTTCAAAAAACTGTCTCACTTATATCAATTTTTTTTTCAATGTATGAAAGGTTTTTAAATTGTAACAAATTATTGTAAATGAACCAATAACATGAGAAAAAATAAACTGATTCAATAGTTAATTTGTGGTAGAATTGTTTTTGCATATATATATATATATATATATATTATTATATATATATCTATATATTATATATCAATATATATAATATATATCTATATAATATATATATAAGGGTTATATATATATATCTAGTATATATATATATATTATATCATATATATATTAATATATTATATATATATTATATAATATATAATATAATATATATATTATTAATATATATATTATATATATATATATATAATTTTTATCTATTACTATATATAAATTTATATATATATATATATATATATATATATCCGTATTATAGAACATATTTTAAAATAGTAATTCTTTTATAATATATATATATATTTATATATAATATATTTATATATTATATATATTATTATATATAATATATTATATAATATCATAGATTTCTTATATATCTATATATTAAATCGTGTTGATGGGTTTATGCTATTTTTTTGTGCTTATTAAAGATGAATATTAGTTCATGATATTGTATTTGATTGATTATTTTGTTTTGGTGCGTATGTTGTGTATATAAATGTTATATATGCTTTAGAAAAAAAAGAAAGAAAACTTTATAACTTTTAAAGATTTAAAAAAAAGAGGCTAGCAATTTCATGCGGTTTTAAAAGGGAATTGGCATGGGGTAAAGAATTCCAGTTTTTATGCTATATTCTTTGTGTTTATAAATAGATGAATACTAATATATGTGCTATAGTGTGTTTGATGTTTATATATTATGTGATATGATTGTTTATGTGAATTATTTATTTATATTATTCTTTCTAATATAAATGCTGAGATCTATAAATCTATATATTAAATATAAATTTCCCTCCTGAAAGTCCCTAGGAATTAATTTTTTTACAATTTGGTTCTGGTCAATGACACTTATGTCCTCGTTTTCGGGCTCCTTAAAGCCCAGACACCCTTTCTGCAATTTGCCAACACTACCTTCAGTCTTTCTTAGAAATTTAATTGTGTAGGTGTTATTTTCGCCTATAGCTACAATTTTTCCAACATAGTATATAGCAGTTACACTTTTTCTACTGATTTCACACAAGCACATACTCCTGCAACTTTGGGCTCTCACATATACTGGTAACTAATACTTCTAGGTTTGGGGTTTCTTTATCTTGCAACACAGGTCTATATTCTTCACATTCAGGCTGCAATAAGTCCATTTCAGTATGTCTATGATGACTTGGCCCTGCCTGCTGGAAATCCTCTAATGAAACTGCATGCCCTGCTTCAACATTAATTTTATAACGACCCCTTTTCCTGATTTTATTTCCCACATTTTCAACCTAACTTTGATATAATCACAAATTTTTTGACTAACATTTGTTCCTATATCTTTTTAAGTTGGTGATTATTTGTTGACTTTTGCTACACTTTCTCTTATTCAAAGGAATGATTCATGCTTTGAACCCGACATCACTTACTTTCCAATTTGATTCACAGCTTCAATAACTTTAGAGTAACCCTGGAAATTTGTTTTTGGGCTAGGTGGTACGTTTTTTTGCATCACCTTTTAAACTGCCATACACTTTTTCCATGATATTTGGAGTGGGAAAACTGCAACATCAATGTTGCACAGGTGTGTGGGAATTGGGTGGCAGAACCAATTGATATATACTCCTCAATAACTCCAGCAACTTGCAAGACATGTGGATGTCCTCCTATTAGTACCTTTTTTTGGGTTTCAGGTAAATGCCTAAAAAATGGTATTACTATTGATCTTATATAATCCAAAAAAATATTCCCCTCAAACCAGCCACTTTTCGACACATTATATTTGCATTTGTGGGGACCACCAATAATGTGCGAGTCTACTAACCTTTCATCCTTGTAGACAACATCAGGAGGAAGCATATCTCCCAAAGCTGTTGATGCAAACATAATGCTTATTGATGTTTTCGAGGTGTTAAGCACATTTTCAACTCTTCTTCCCTTCCCACATATAATCTCTTTTACTCCAGGATCATCTGTTAAGTTAGATTCGTCATAGTTGACAATGTTGCTAGGGTCAACGTTGAACAACGTATTGTGGAGGCAATCAAAATATTTACCCACTTCCTCAACAGTGATACCTGCTCTTTTTCTATTTATGTATTGTGCTTTTCTAATTGAGAGTATGTTACTATTTCTTTAAATTCTTTCTAAAAAATTTATAACCCAATTAGGCCCTGGAAAATTGTCTTTGAAAACATTGATTGTGATATTATTCTCATCCAAATAAAATTTGATAAAAGCTCTCAGGTCTCCTCTCTCAAATCCTAAACCATACTCAGCAAGTAGCGCAAGATGCTGCACTATATTTCTTTCCTCAAAGGGAAGAAGAGCTGTACTTCTTCTGCTTTGACCTGGAGTTTTAACTTTACCCTTAATACGTTTTCATAGAGTGGTTGTTGGAATACCATACATTGCAGCAGCTTCTGCTATATTCATAGTACCATTGTCTATGTCAATTAGTGCGTTAACAAACACAATCTCAGTTGTATGTAAGCTTTTCACATTCCTTTGCTTTTTGATATTTCTTGCAGTTATAAAATACACTGCTTTATTTATGCTGATTATATGATTCATAATTATATAATATATTTTATTTTAATATCATCATAATATATATATATTATATCCTTATATAATATATATATATATATATCTATAATATATATATATATTACTATATATATATTAATATATATATATTATATATGTATAAATATATATATATATATATATATTATTATATTTATTAATTTATTTATTTATTTTTATAATTATTTATTTTACCATATAAATTATCACAGTAGTTTATTTGCATTTAAATTATTTTATATGCATAATTATAACTTTGCACAATCTTTAATATTCATTTTATTATTTTAAAATAATATATTTATATTATATATAAATTTTAACTTAGAATAACCGTTATATTAATCAAATTCAAATTTCTCTTTTGCCCCACATACTATTGTAGAATGAATCCCACTTTTTTTTTAAATAATTGTTAGTTATTTTGAATATCTGAAACTCTCTCTTATCTACTAAAGGAGCATACCGCAATATATTACAGTGTTCTGAATAATGACGGTGTGGAAAGTGATACTATCATTATTAGAAAAATATTTTTTTATTTAGTCTTCCTACCTACAAATTTCTGGAAATTTTACCTGAAGTTTTAAGAGAGAATATTATAAACATAATAGACAGTTTATTAATCGCTTCAACACGAAATAATAATATGACAGATATTAAAAGTTTTTATTCTATACCATTTAGTTCGCCTTTATTAAATATTTACAAAAGTTAAAAAATTAAATATTGCTTAAAGTGTGCTCCTTCTACACATCGCGCTTTTAATATATACCTTACCTTATCTTATATATATAAAGATAAATATATATATTTCACTCTATATGTCTCTATATAATATATATATATATAATATATATATAATATATACTAATATATATATTATATATATATAATATATATATATAATATATATATAATATATATATAATAAATATATATATATATAGTATATATATATAGTGACGTTACACAAAATACCCATACCCATTTGTTACATAGAACATACCCATTGCTGTATCGGTAAATATGAAGTCTAGAGCGAAAAAATTTGGTGCATCTATTAATCGCATCTAGTATGAGTTAATCATAAAGTTTAAATGTTCAAAGTCGATTTTGATTTTGGGAAATTTTTTAGTATTTTAAATTAAAACATTTCAATATTTGAAGATTGATTTGACTTTGTTTACAAAAGGTGTGTTTAAAAAAAATAAAATAGTATGATATCTGAATCATTTCTGTTGGGGTCCCATTCTTGATCTCATTCCACAACAAATTTTCATGAAATTTTATACATCCCCCCAGATCATTTGGAGGTTGAACCAAAAAATAACCCACTGTGTAACAAAAAAAAAAAAAAAATTCCTAATTAATTGAAAATGTGCAGTATATTTGCACTATACTCCTATCAATATGCTGTACTATTTATACGCTTTTTTTCACTAAAATTCCCAAAATTTTAGTAACAAAATTCGTTTAGACACCTAAAAACTCCATGTGATTTTTAACAATATATATATATATTATATTATATTATTATATATATATATATATTATATAATATATAATATATATATATATATTAATATATATTATATATAATATATATATATATATATATATAATATATTTAAATTATTATATATAATATATATATATATATATATATATTATTATTATAATAAGAAAGAGTAGAAGTGACATCACACATGTATAATTTCTAGTACTTTTAGCATTGCATTTAGGCCTATATTGAGATAGGGTGCTGAGTGTGAGTTTGATCTATTTTTAAGGTATAAGACAATTGAAGTATGTGGTTTATACATGATTGGAGCACTTCTACACATGGTTTAGGACCCACCCCCCTTTTTTTAATGCTTCTTAGATGGATATCATGGGTTCACCACTTTCTGGAAAGTCTCGGAATTGTTTAAGATATGCTGACAAGTCAAGGGAAATTTTAAAATTTCAAAACATATTGAAGAATCGATCAGGCAAGTTGGCATTTTTTTGATATATGTTTTTTTTCCTACTGTATAATTGTGGAATGAGATGTTTTTGATAAGTGAATGAAAAGTTTGGGCGAGGATGACATTCCATAAATATACTTCTATCCTTTTCTTTTCTATTTTAGTTCACTACCTACTATTCTTCCTATTATGTTCATAGAGGTTGTTCAATTCCAGTCCTTTTTGATTGAAGTGATTTGTGTATGGATGAGTTTTTAGACGTATGAATTATGTAATTATCTTTTATATTTTTTCTTTTAGGGATTTATACTCTTTGAGGTGTTTTTTTTTTTGTAGGTTTGAAGATGTTGATTTTGGATTTTGTGGCGTTAAGGTCATTTATTATTTATTTATAAAATGACTCTCAAACTAAAAAGACTAACTTTAACAACCATGTTGACGTCAATGACTGAATTCCCACAGTTTATCATGTGTTGGTAAAGGACCTATGTTCAAGGCACTGTAAAGTATGTAAAAAATTTGATTATCTAACATGACCCAATCCGAAGTTTTCACATTCTAAGGAATGGAAACTCATTTGAATTTAATCAAACTTCTTATCTTAGAATTATCAAAAACTTTTTCGTTATGTGTTCTAATAATACCAATATTGTGAAAGTGTGTGCTCTGAAAATTATGCCCATTCCACCTTCTAATCATACTCAATCCGATTGAAATGCCCCTGATGTTTCTATTAATCAACAACAAAATCAGTTTATCAATCAGTTTCATCTTTTATGCATTAAAGATATGTTACATGGACTCTGAATCATATCTATGGGCATTAAAGGTGTGGAGAAAAATTTTTAACTCTGTGCAGATATAGGGGAAAAGATTTAAATTAATGGTCCAGATAGTGCGGTAGCTTAAATTTTAAAATGTGGGCCGATGAAATGTAAAGTATGTGATTAACTATGGACTGCTCCCTATAATTCTAGAAAGCAAAAGGCACAATACCTCTTACTTTATGCAGTGAAATAAGCTCATTCTATTCCCTTGAATAAAATTCAAAATATTTTGGATGGTGATTGTCTTGTCTAAGCGCTTTGAGTTAGTTTTTTTCTTCTATAGTAGCTGGGAATCAATGTTAAAGGAAGGAGTCTCAATTATAATTTAAGAACTGATATTTTCAGCTGACTATCGTAGATACAAACAGTGATACATCCTTCTTTAAGCAATTTAGTGATGTTATAAAAGAACATAGTCTGATTCTCAATTAACAGTGCATACAAGCTATATTAATTCATGAATGTCGTTCATAAGTCGATCAAATCAATAAACTGTGACTAATTATAGAGCTGCCATCGTAGGAGATATGAAGTAACACTCAAAGAGTCAAAACAGACAAAGAGACAGAAGAGAATAAAAGGATTGAAAAAGAAAAAATATTCATACGAGATCTATAAAACCTTGAAGAGCAAAGAAAGATGTTTAAAACTGAAAGCTTTGGACTGAAGAAACGCTATAAAAATAAAATTTAGATGCTTGAGAAGAAAAAGTAACCTAAAATCTCCCCATTTTGAACTTTTGTGATCACAGTGGACGTTAGTCACTATGCCTATAATGTAAGCCTTTTAATTTTATTTCCTTTTGTTACACATAAAATGTTTACTTTTGAAAAATATAAAAAAGGAGTTGTTGGAACGGCTATGGGGAAGGTATAGCCCGGATTACTAAAAAATAAATATATTTTTAAACATTATATGATGAACAGTTTCTAAAGTAAATGTTCATAATTTAATGTATGAATTTAATCAAAACTCAATATGCTGGCAATAATGATAATAGATATTTTATCGCCAAAAATAGCGAACACGCTGGTCCAGTGAAAATTTTGCGGATTTGTCAGGGAAAGTCCGAAATCAAATCAAATGATTTTCAGTGTGAACTGATATTGTATGTCCGAATAATACCATATAAGTATGGATTAGTATATGTATATCGATCACTACTGAATCGATTCCCGTGGTTTATGATGGAATAGAATCACTCCTACCAAAATGAGATTCCTGTGGTTACTTTCCCGATCGCCATATTCTCTATGGCCCCAGTGTGGGGTCATTTATATGGTTTAATTCGACATTGAATGAATCCAAAAGCCATACCCTATCAACGGAGGTGTTAGAGACATCGTCTCATCTTCGAACATGGCATGCCTTCTTTATATGGGTCAACATCATTGTATCAAGTGTTTCATGCCGCTATGTCCATGTGGGAAAGGGGGGTGCTGGCCCCCAAAATCTAAAAATGGACTTAGAAGGCTGAAATTTGTTGAGTGTATAGAAGAGATTGAAAGAAAGAGTGGCAATATTAAATTAAATGGCGAAGCATATGGGCCAGAGCCGGAGCAGATTGCAGAGCCAGCTTGGAAAAATATAAACATACCTTTAATTTTATTTTTTTCAACTTTATTTTTAATTTTTATTTTTTTTAAAAATGATTTAATTGACATATGATGATTTTTTTTTACTCCAGGAAGGGTTTTGGAAGTGTTTTTTTTTTTTTTTTACAGTTGGTTTTTTTGTTTGCCATGGTTTTTTTTTTGTTTTTTTTTTGTCCAAATCTGTATTGTCTTTTGTCATAAATAATTTATAAGTAATAGTATTAAAGTCAATCATAGGCCTAAAGTTGATACGTTTTCGTCTTGATCAATAATTTATTGCAAGGATTGTACATGCTGAAGACTTAGCATTGTTGTAACATGTACAGTGAAATGTAATATGAATATTAGAATAAGTAATATGTTATCAAATTAGTTGAAGATAACTTTGGAGCAAGGAGCAAACGATCCAAACGGAGATTCGATTAGAATTGTTTTCTTATTAGAGTAACGATCATTGAATACTAGATAGTATATTATATATTATATATATAATATTATATATTATTAGTTATATATTATCTATATAATAATTATATATATATATATATTATATATCTATAATAATATATAGCCTTCTGCTGGCCACCTTAATTTGGAGGGCCACACTGCTTCCAGGAAGCCGGCCTTTGCCTTCGTGCTGTTTCTCTTGTCGATGAGAGAGGAATAGAGAAGTCGGCACGGGGCGTCGAGAGCTGGGCACCTCAGAAGGAGGGCCCAGCTTTCATGAGTTTGGGTGTGACTCCTGAATCGCTCCGGGATGAGGTCCATTTTGGCCTCTTCTGACAGTCGTTTTCTTCTCTAGGGTAATTTTGGGAGCATGTGTGTTAAATAAAGTATTTGCGTTTTGAAAGGTAAGTGTTTGTTAGGTGGTTAGGTTATGTGTAATCCATGACCTATTGGAAATGGGCGTGGGAATTATATTGTAAGTGTGTAATAGATTGAACTGTGAAAAAGGGAGGATTTTCAGTTCTTTGTCGAATGGGATTGGAGAGATATTTGGTGACAAGGGTGGGTTACGGGTTTTTCTGATGAATTTGATCCCACTCTCCAGTATGTGTGGAATTGGGAAAAGGATGGAGTTTCATCGTTAAATTGTTTGGATTGGGGTTATAAATATTGTACACAAGTGTGGACTTATTTAAGGAAGTTAAGATATCTAGAGAGAGTGCCAACGTATCAGCATGGTTAGGGAGAGATGGTTAATATGTTAAAATTTGAGGGGTTGATTTTATTAGTTTTGATTTAAAGATATAATTTCTTATAAGTTTAATAAAGTTATAATATCAAAAATTTAGTAATAAATTGTTTAATTTGTTAAGCTATTTTTCTCTATTTGCCAAAGTTAATGCAGAAGCGCAGGTTTTAAAACTACTTACAAGAATACTTAACAATATTATAAATGAGTTACCTATATAGGTAGATTAAAAAAAAAATATCTTAGAAAAGTAGTAAAGTCCAGGCTTTCTTTCCACACGTTTACTTTTTTTCTGTTTTTATCCTTAAATAGTTACTTAAAACTCATATATTAGTAGAGTGATATAATGGAATGAAGCTCTGGTAATAATAATAGATCTAAAGTCAACACATGTTCAAGATTCTTTAAATTGATATTGCAATCTAATAGTTCATTCATTTAGTGAAGGTGAATTCCTAATATTTTATAATACACTTTCTGCTTCAAGCATTACAATATCTGAAATTTAAGGGATAAAGTAATTTATCTAATTCCACTGGATGTAAAAAGTTTAATTTTTAAAACATCATCAAATCCGATATCAAGCTTTCAATAACCGCTATCCATTTTTTATTTTGAAAATCACAGGATATACAATTTGTTTTTTCAAAAATGTTCGTGCTCTCATTTGGAAACTCTTATAGGATTTCATTTCTTCTACCTGTCTGTATTTGAAGGTTCATAAACTTTTTATTTTCCATGTCCTAAAGTAGAAGATCTGTGAATCTTCTGTACTATAAGAACTGGATTTTGGAATCTAAAAGCTAAATTATCTATCATTCTTTCAATTTCATTCTCACTTCCCATAAAAAATTTAACTTCTTGAAAATTTCTTTCACAAAATTAAAATACTCTCCTTATGTAATAAATTCAGCTTATCACAAAGCAAAATTGAAGGCTAGCTTTTGCAACTGTTCTTTTTACAACACTTCCAATACAATCACAAGGACTTTTACCATGTAAGTGCAAAGTAAATGCCATTCAACAGTCAACATAAAATCTTCTTGTGAAAAGAATAATTATTTAAAAGTTTATAACCTGTTTTTGTACCTGTCCGTAGCACACCTCATTAAATAACTGATTTTTTCTAAATTGAAGTAAAGATTTTATGTGGGGAATTAGAGTGCATAAAAATGTATAAACCATAGTTGTGCTGTGCTTAGTATCAAGGGATGAGAAGCCAAAGCTTTTAACAAAATTAATTCTTGTTCATTTCTTATAATACATCACAAAGGGTGAAGATCTCATGGCATTCTAGTAAAACATTAATTTCTTCTTGCATTAAAATGAATAAGTTTTCACAAACGTCTAAAAATAAAATTAACTTCATTATTGCAATTTAATTTTACAATTCTTTTAAAATGTGATGGTGTTTTTGCCTGGTTAAGTTTAATATTTTTTTTAGTTAATTGAATAAATATATTCATCCGTAATGATTTCACATATTCTCTATCAGAGAATAACCTGTCCATGTAACCCATGGTTTGTCAATTATTTCTCCTATCCATCGAAGCAATTCAATGCTTTGAAAAGAATTCCTCTAACCAGCTTCCTCTCGGACATAAATGCATAAATGGAACATGCACTTTGTTGTGTAAGTAAGCCATCACACTTTTTTCCATTAAATCTTTATAGGTTGAGTCTACAAACTAAAGGGCAATACTTGAGCTTTATTTTGATGATAGGGTCATACACAAGCGTTGTTATGCAGCTGCTCAGCCAGTACATTAAAAATTTTGGTCTAAATCTTGCAAATGTTGAGAATCCAATAACTGGAATAGAAGTTTCCAAAAATTTTGGAATAAAAAAAACGAATATCAAATAAAGGTAAAAGGAAGGGAATCTTTAGATTCACATTCAAAAAAATTTAGTCTTTTTTAGAATGATCTTTCTTTCCACTATCATATTTCTTATATCTAAGACCAATTTTTTTCTTTTACCAGGCGCACTTTCTGCTAGTCTTCAATGCTTTGGATGAAAATTTGCATCATAGTTTTTTACATCCTTGTAATGAACTTTACCTTTTGAGACATGTGGTATTTCAGGTATTATTCCATATTTCTTTTTTCCTTCTCTGTTTTTTCACCATGTAGTCAGTAGCTCCAAAGAGATTCATAGTTTTTCTATGACTGTATGGGGATATGCTTAAAATTTTGATTTTTCTTTCATATGAATAAGTTTCATTGAAAGCATTTATTTATTAGTTCTACCATTAGTTTATCAAATCTGTAAAAGTATATATAGTCAATGATTGAGTACCCAATTAAAAAAAAACAAATTTATAAAATATATAAAATGAATTAAGAAATTTATTGCAATACATCATACAACAGGACTGAAAATTAAAATAATGACAAGTCTTCCATTTTAAAATGCAGGTCATTTTATACTATTTTATCTTCTATTTTCATAATATTTTGATAAAAAATTTTTCAATTAAATTGTAATTTGCAAGATAGAGAGAACATGCATTGAAACTTACTTTAGTTATGGAAATGTAAGATAGAGCTATATATAACAAACTTTAGATATATAAGTCAGTTATAAATGTTAACATAACATCACATTTAGATCACTATCATTTGTAGTAATTAAGATTAAAAACATAATTATCTATTAACTTACCTGTTAAACTCTAAATCAGATTCCATTTCCTTTGATGGACTTGGTATTTCCTCTTCTAGGTCATTTTCTAATTTTATTTTCATAGTTTTTGTTACTTTTTCAATAGTTTGTAATCTTATTATCACTTTTGTGCTTGAATGCAATCTACCTAAAAAAATATAGATATTATTAGACTATTTTTTTTTTTTTAATATTTAAAGTTTGTTATGCATTATTAAGAGTCAATGCATATATTAATTACCAGGTTTCATTCTGCTACATATATGTAGTATGTAGCTGAAAGAGGTACTTACGCTTCTTTATTGGAGTAACAACTAGCTCCTTTAAAATTTTGTTAATATCTGGATTCTCATCACTATAAGAGGAAGCTTCAGCAATTGAAGTTGAGCTTTCTGCAGAAGAGTGAGCTCTCATGGAGCTACATGATTTTCATCTGATTGCACTTCCTTTTGTATGTCAGGATTTTTAAAAATTTTCTTCCTGCAGTTATCACACAACATATTATTTATCTTCTAGCAATGTATTATTGCAGGCAATGAAAAGTTGATTGCTGATCCTTCTCACTGATTTAGTAATTTTTTTTTCATGAATTTTTAAATTGTCAAAACAATTATGAGGTACCATTTTGACAATTATTAGTTATAGAACAGCTCTCAAATATTGTTAAAAAATAAAAAACATATAATATATTATTAATATATTTATATATATATATAATAATATAATATAGTATAATATATATATATATATATATATTATATTATATATATATTATATTATATTATTATTATTATTTATATATATCTATATATTATAGATATAGCCTATATTTATAAGTTCAACAATTTGACTCATGGGTTTGAAGGCGAGCTTTTTGCTCACCTTAAAACAGATTCCCTCATCAAGTATGGGTCGAGTTCTAGTTCGCATGTGACCGGACACAAATTTTTTCGATAGTAGGAGATTTTCTGCATATTTACATATTGCAGTTACGGCATAAGTGTTATACACTAATCTCAATACACACCCTCACTACAAACCATAGCCAACAATACAAACAGATCAGACAAATTCATGGACAAATCTGCTGTCTGATGCTCGCGCATTGGAAAAGCCGTGTACTAGATGCGGGGACATGCTTAAGTGCAAGCATTCGATATGTCACGCTGAAGCCGGGTTCGCTATCGGAACCTAAATTTCTGCACCTTCCAACTTGTCAGAAACTACAATACTCCCTGACAATACTCTCAGTATTAAGAGGCTGATGGTGGTATATAATAAATAAATAAATAATATACCTACATATATATATATCTATATATCTATATATATCATATATATATCTATATATATATATATATATATATATAATATATATAAATTAGACTGATCAATTATTTATATAAGTCACATGTAATGTTTTTCCTATATGTCTTAAAAAATGATATCCTCTAATTTTTTTATAAAAAGTTTTATGCACTGTTAATGCTGATACTCCATTGCTTTTTTTTATTGATGCATAATTAGTTTGAGTTTCAAAGTTGAAATATATTTTTGCTTTCATGTACTGGTGGGGGGAATTGGGGGATATAAAACTTAAAATTGTGTAAAATTTTTAGCGAAATATTTTTTTTAAACAGGCTACCCATAGAATTCCGTATTTTTCTGATTTCCAACGATATATAAACTATCATTTTACTATTAAATTGAGGGAGAAATAGTTGTTTTTTGAATTTGGGATGAACCCCCCCCCTAAAAAATCAAATTATAAATCAAAAACTACAAGTCATAGAGTTCTAAAATTTTGCACCATAGAGTCAGGCACCAAAAAGAACCTTATGCACCAATTTTTATCACAAATTGAAGAGTAGGTGTAATTGGCGTGGTTGATTTGTCAGAGATTGCTCCATATGTTTTTTTAATATAACTATACATTACATAACTTAACCTAACAACGGTAATACCTTTAAATCTTTTGCCATTTTCTTAATTTAAATTAAACTAACTGGGTACTATTTCTTAAGTTAGAATATGGAATTTGTATATAACCCCATTCTTGTATGACCGAGTAAGATGAATAATTGATTTCAATGAGCATATAGTGAATAGTCATGCAGTTATGCATATACTTATTATTAATAATCACATTCTATACCCCCCAGATTCTGCATACATGTTAACGGTACACTCTTGTATTAAATACTTAGACCCAAAGACAATGGAATAACTATATGATTCTTTGTGTTGTGGTGAATGTTAAAGTGGAAAGGCAGGTTAATAATAGAAAATAAAAGTTTTATTTTTAACTTCCAATTCCGAAATATTTTCCTCTGTTTTCATTTAATTTCTTAATTCACAGTACGAAAATAGTTTGCGAAGAAAGCAAGAGGCAGATATTTACATTGTATTTTTTTCTGACAGTTCGTCCGTAACCCTTCGACATTCTTCAGAGTTTTGATTCTAGACATTTGAATGAATTATATATAAATGAGATTTAAAAATTAAAATTACAAATTTAAAATGAGCATTCATAATATATTTAAATTTAAGTGACAATACGTTGAACTTTGTTAATGTTGGTTTTAATGTTTTTTAATATGAGATAGCTAGGCTTATTTACTAAAACTCTAAAACCAGACAATTAACATAAAGTTAAGCGTAATTTACTTAATTAAATATAATATGTAAAGCTAAAAATCCTAAATCTAATTGTATTTTTAATTTTTTAATCTTGTATTATATATATATATATAATATAATATATATATATATATATATATATATATATATATATATAATATATATATAATATATATATATACATTATTATATAATAATATAAAATATAATTTATATATAATAATATAATACTATATATATAATTATATTAATGATATTATAATTTAAGTGAATGGAATGACAGCCGCACCGCATTTGCGGAACATGCCCAACTAAATTGACATCCGCATCCGCATCCTCTTTGAAAATGAGGATGTTGAGGATGTTTTCTACATTTGATTAAATGTAGAGCAAAGAAAGATCTTTTAACATCTGTATCATTTAAGTTTATGGGAATAATTGTAATTTTGAATTTCGATTTATATATATTGTAATATCCTAATATTTGGGATCTTGTTCTTGTTTCAGTTAATTCACTACTTTCATTGATATGATTGTAGTAAAAATACACTTATATCATTTTTATTGTTGTGGAGGATTTCTATAATATGAGATAATCAGAGCTAGCAACTTCTGACAATTATCCTTTTTTCTTTGGAGATTGGTAAGTAGATGAAGTCACGATTTTCCACTAACGGTAGGAATGTTCTATATAATCTTTTTCTTTGGGGATTGGTTCAGTCCTAGCAATTAATTTGGCTGCCTACAATATTTTATTATAATTAGTCTGTCTATATCATCTGCCCATATCACACCTTGAATTGAAAAGGGAAACAATTCTTATAATCAATACACCTTTGTGATATTCAGGTGTAAATCTTTATTCTCCACTTTTATTTAATATCTTTACATTTTCTTTTACACACAGTAATTAAAATAGTACCTATGTCTTATATTCTTAAAATATAATAATACAAGGAGTATGGTAAGTTTACTGATTATATGTAATCTCCCACCAATGGACATCTAGGGGCATGCTAGGTGTGAGCAGAATTGATTTAAAAGAGAATGAAATATTTTGGAGTTGGTGGTGTGAAGAAAGGGGTAAACGGAAAGAATAAATAAATATGTTGAGATCTTTTTGGTCTCATGCGTGGAAAGATGAATGATAGTTGGTTTTAAGCGATGTGTTGTGGCGAAGTGTGTTGGGAATCGACTTGCTGGGAGATCGAAGAAACTAGTTGGGGAGGACAAAAATGTGAGTTGCAGAGGCAGAAGAAGAGTGCATAATAGGAGTGAATTGGCGGGGTTTTGTTGAGGGGGTATGGTTGTGGGCACCTGGGTCAAGGGATGAACCTTATCACTGATGATTTACCAATTAGTGAAGGTCCGTCGCATCCCTGGTGAACTGTAGGGTGATTTCTGACTGCGGATGAGTCCTTACCATTAATGGTCAGGCTGGACTTCGTTTGACTTTTTGTCATATCTCTACTCGCTTTTTCTTTTCCTGAATGCATTTACGCGTCCACCTTACCACAGTCCTTGGGAAAAAGAGTAGAATGAGGGATATATAACTTATATATATATTATAATATATATATATATAGATATAATAATATATATATATATATATATATATATTATATAAGTTATAAATTATTATAATTAATTATGAATCATGAATAATAATATATAATAATATAATATCAATAATAATAATATAATAAAATAATAACTAGATCATGTGAAAATGTATAAATTATATACCTTAGAGCCCTAATAAAGACTTTATTAAGTACTAAACTCTACTTAATATATTGTATACCTCTTTTAACATATTAATTGTTAAATACCCTAAAAAGACTTGATGTATATGAAAAAAAAACAAAAAATTTGGCCTTGGTTTTTTTTTTAACAATCAAAGAGATTGTTTAATAATAAATCTCTTACATAATTATATATAAAGTATTATATATATATATTATATATATTATATATATATAGTATTATTATATATATATATATAATTTAATATTTATAGTATAATTATATTAATTATATATTTGTATTTCTGGCAAGTCTTTTATTTTGCGCAGATGTTGAAGACCTTCAATGTGGTACGATAACACGATATCACGCATTA
>JABUQX010022019.1:0-10000 GCA_015478945.1 Trachelipus rathkii
CTACATTTTCTATAATAAAGCCAATCAGATATTTCTTTCGCTGTGCTTACTTTAACGCTAAACCGCCAACATTCAATTACTCGCCAAAGGACCAATCCAACAACAACCCTCCTTTAACTTTCACGTTCCTTGATCCACCACAGCCAGAAAGGGCATTCACCACTTCTCTCTGTCCAATAAAAACTTCTTTCTTCCCCTCCTTGGCTTAAACTTCCTCAGCTCATGTCCTTTCCAGCATTGCGCTATATTACCATCACTCTGCATCTTTATAGTGCTTACCAAAATGCTGAATGCTAATTGGCAAATTTTTTATTTCCTCGACACGACCTAGGTTTAATTCCTTTTTATGCCTTCAATTTTTCCCACCAATCTTGTTGAATCCATCCATTTTAACATTCTACAAAACATCTTTAAAAACTCACAACTCACGTCTCCCTGCTTCTAAATTCATTAAACTTACCTTCAAAATCCCTTTTTCTCCTTCCTACCTCTCACCTTCAATTCCAGGGAAACGTACAGCCAACTGCTTAATACATTCTCCACAACTAAGACCCACCACCTTAGTTGCAACGACCCTCTCTCACTAGGCTCGTCTTTCTTTAAAAGACACGACTCCCGTTTTAGCTTAGAATCCTCGAGTAGTTTATAACTGTAAAGTTGCCGAGGGCTGGAATGCCTTGCTAATAGGCCCGACTGGCCTTCCTAGCTCGCCTCAAAGCTGGAGGATCTGTAAACAATCTTGGAACCTTTTTCCGAACAAATCTACTTCACTTAAACCTGCAGCAGCCCCATCTCTATTTGCAGCCGGCTCCACAGTTCCAACCACCCCATCCGCTTCTCAGACCTTCGAGATCTCTGCGTCAACTCTTGGATGAGCACCAACCCCCGGAAGCGGTATGCTCCATACTCGTCCGGACCTACCTCGAGCTCCGCTGTTATCAAACATTTTAACCCATCTTTAATGCTTCTCCCTCCTCTACTCCCCTACTCATTTCATGGGGACTTCTCTCTCCTCTCTCTCTCTCTCTCTCTCTCTCTCTCTCTCTCTCTCTCTCTCTCTCTTCTCTCTCTCTCTCTCTCTCTCTCTCTCTCTCTCTCTCTCCTGCTCTCGGCTTCCTCTCACTAAATCTCTCTCTTTTCCTTTTGTGTTCTCCTCTCCCTTCCCCATGCTCTCTTTTTTCTCCCCTATTTACAACAGTGGCGAATGGTATAGCATATTCTGAACTCAATTTTTCGACATGCAAAACTTTAAAACTCTTCCAGTTAGGTGAGGCTACTTTAAGTTACGTCAATTCATCTTAATAAAGTCCAGAATAAAATTTCAAAGTCTCATTTGTTGTAAGACGAGTCAATTTTTCTTTTAAATTTTTACGTCACATTAGAATGATGGGAAACATATGCACCTTTGCTGTATTTTAACTTTTAATTCTAAGTCCTCAACTTGTAAATATAAAATTTAATTTGTGATTTTTTGTTTTTATTTTTTATTTTTTGTTTTAATTTTAATTTTCGAATCCTTAATTTTTAATTATATATATGTGTTTAACTGTGATACCTGAAGATGAGTCAAGAAAGACTCGAAACGTTGTAATAAAGATTTTTTTACCTCATGTCATTACGTGCCATGTTTCGGCGTCCTTTTATTTTACGTTAAGATTTCGGTCCCTAGAACCGACCTATTTCATCTATTCATTATGATATATATATATATATATTACTACATATATATATATAATATATATATATATTATATATATATATTATATAATGATATATATATATAATATATATATATATATATAAATATAATATATATATATATATATATATATATTATATATAATAATATATATATATATATATATATATAGTATATATAATAATATATATATATATATATATTATGAGTCTAACAATTATATAGGACGCTAGTCAATTGCGAGCTCAATCAAGGTGCATTGAGGTGAAGATAAAGGAAAGTGAGAACACAAAGATTTTAATGGGTAATTCCTTTACAAATATTAATTAACATAACCATGACATTTATAATAAAATACTATGTATTTTGTCTCAGTAATAATAATAATAATAATAATAAGTAATAATTAATAATTATAATAGTAATATAATAATAAAAATAATAATAATAATAATAATAATAATAATAATAATAATAATAATAATAATAATAATAATAATAATAATAATAATAATAATAATAATAATAATAATAATAATAATAATAATTAATTTTCAACTTTTTAACTTATAATGCGGTAAAATTTGCAAATGTGCTAAAACGACAATATACGATTGAGCAATAAATAAATTATCTTTTCTTCTATTGTAAGATAAATAAATTAAAATTACCTTTTATTCTTATTTTTATATTTGAAGCTGATACCATCAATGACGGGCATAACCCATTCATGGAAAGGGCATTAAGTGAAAGAAAAGACTCACTTGCCCTATCTCATGCCTAACACAAATTTCTAAGATGATCTCAGATGCAAGATGCATTAAATAGTAGGAAATGCAGAAGATAAAATAGAACCCAACAGAATAATTGTAGTACCTGTTAAAATAAAGTAGAGTGCCAAGATCACTTTCTGAAGATAAAGATATAAAGATTCTCTGATTCAATCTTATCAAAAAGTAGAGTAGAACTATATAACTTCGCTCCCAAGCTGTGAGAATAATTTACAAAGAAGGGAAGATTAGATCCTTATATAATGATGAACAAAAATATCTGCAACTTAACAGGTTTCCCATTTTCTTGTGACCACCCTAAAAACTACTGTGATGCAAGGTTTCAAAACCATAGATGTTTATGTTATGATCAAGAATGTTTATATTGCTCACAGGTGTTACTCTAGAGAAGTCGAAAGTTTCCAAACGAAAGTTAGAAGATTTTTAGAGGAAAATTTATAGAAATGAAATTTTAAAAAATTAAAATTGAGGCTACCTCATCGGGAAACCTTATTCAGATCATCAAGAATAACTCGAAAATCTGAAGTCAAGAAGTAACTCTAATGCAAAAGAAGATGCCGATTTGAAATGGGTGAAAGAAGGTAAGAAAATGGGAGAGGCTGGAAGAGCAGTTAAGATTTCTACAAAAAAATCGTTAATGCATTCAGCATGATAAAGGCATCTTAGATAAGAAAACCTCGATGAACAAAGCTAATAATAATAGGGATTTAAGAAGTTGCAGCATCGACAACCTCTGATAAGAAACTGTTCGAAAGAAAAGTAGATGCAATAAGCAAAACGAATTAGGAAAGCATAAGGAAGGAAAATTAGAAGTTGGAAAGAATAATTCAGGATTGAGTAGATGAAATGAGGTAGATAAAGAGATCATATTTTTCAACCCGAGCAGTAACAATAAATCCGCAGATGCCAGAAATTATTAAAATAATTTTAGCAAAAATTAAGAAAAAATATAGAATAGGAGACATAAGCAGGCAAGCGTACTTTTCTTAAGTATAAGGAGCAAATAATATGTTAAGTAATGTTTTTGCAATGATTTTGAGCATAATAACAAAAAAGAAAGGGTAATAGGAGAAAGAGTTTCATTATTTCCGACATGCAATGTCCATAGTCTGAATGTAACGAGAACAAGTACGATCTACCCATATGGATTTCGGGGAGAAAGGACTTTATTTGAAAGAATTAATAAATCTGCTCATTTTATTCGCAAATAAAAACTCCTTAATTTTTACAGGCACCCATAGAACCAAACGAGTCGTTACAAGGATTGATACCGAAGAAACTACGCAGTCCTCTAATTAACCCGGTCAAATTATCAGTTAATAGGCTTAGGACAGGATAGTGAGGCTACAGAATAGACATTAATACTAAATGTTATAAGACTGTGGCTAGTTACCAATAGTTGAAAATTTTTCACGCATTTGAAACGAATAAGTAAAAAAGCTGGAAATGTGTTAAAAAGCTAAAGATCATTAAAGAATTTGGTGCAAACGGTCAGGAATTTGGTAGGTGCCTTAATCAACTGTTTCAGACCATTAAGAGTATATATATATATATATATATATATATATATATATATATATATATATATATATATATATATATATATATATATATATATATATAATATACTTAATACATATATATAATATATATATATATATATATATCTAATATAATATATATATATTATATAATATATATATTATATATATATAATATAAATATTATATATATAATATATATATAAACATATATTAATATTTATATATATTAATATATATATATATATATAATATATATATAATAATATATATATATATATATTATATATATATATATTATATATAAATATATTAATATATATATATATTATATATATATATATATATTTATATAATATATATACTAATATATATATATATATATTATATATCTAATATAATATATATATTATATATATAATATATATATATATATATATATATATAATATTATATATATATATATATATATATATATATAATAATAATATATATAATATTTATATATATATATTTATATATATATAATATATATATATATATACTATATAATAATAATATATATATATATATATAATATATATATATAACTATATATATAATATATATATATTATTGCATAAAAAAAACACAAGATAAATAAAAAAAAAGGTGTCACCAAACACTTTCGTGTATTTTTCTACACATTTTCAAGGTGTAACAAAGAAATCTTACAAAAGACAGAACTAGATTAAAACTCGGTTAAAATAATTGTTATTTCAAAAAGTCACAAATCAATAGCCCCCAAAAAGTTACAACTAACCAAACCAAATTTTTAATTCAAAACTAAATCAGAATCAAGAAATAACTTCAAACAACTGCCATAACAATAGCATCTGAATTAAAAACGATAACGATAAAATAATTAAAAAAATTAAAATAATGTAATTAACAACAGAAAACGAAAAATTAAACAAATCAATAGCAACAAAAGAAAATGCTATAAACTATCGAAAAAAATCAAAAGAAAATCGTCATTAAATAAATAATTGCATTAAAAACAATCCCAAAATAATTATCAAAAATGAGATTTAAATAATGTAAATAACAACAGGAAATAAAGAATTAAACACGGTTTATATTTAATAATAGCGTCAATCATAATTTATCAGAGTAAACCAACATAAATATAGCAGGGCTGCGGAGTCGTAAAATAAATTTTTCGACTCCGACTCCGACTCCGACTCCTTAAATTCAAATTTGGATTTTCGACTCCGACTCCGACTCAGACTCCACTTAAACAAAAATTTTCGACTCCGACTCCAGCAATCAAATTCAAAATTTCGACTCTGACTCAGCTTAGTGCTTGCAAAGTTAAAATAAAACCTTTTTTTGTTTCAACTATTTTTTTTTCGCTTGCTTTTGAGAATAAAAAAATATACCACTTTTCCAATGAATCTAATCTCCAAATGCTATACGGTAAAATACCGTAAAGACTAAAGGTGTAGCAGATATTCGAATCCGCATAATTTTTCTCTACCCGCATCCGCATTTGCATTCGCATCCGCATGAATTTTTTTGCGGATAGCGGATAATATTCATTTATGAATTATTTGCCCGGCAGCGTCCAACTTTCCATGTAACGCAAGATATTCAGACTCGTTGGAATAGTAGTTGTACCATGCTTGCCCTTAGCTTCGAACAAACACAAAGGTGAAAGGCTTGACAGGTGATGATAATTGATTTTAAGGTAATTGTATTACTCTTCTTAAACCGTTTGAAGAGGTAACTAAGACTATTATCTCAGAAAGTTGTTGTTTGCCAGACGAGATGCTTCTAGTTGCAGCAACAATGAAAGCTGTGCTAAATACTGCATTAAAAGTAAGGATTTTCAAAGGTGACAGAAACACTAATGCTGGAGATAGATAATAGATTTCAAAATCTGCAAAACAATTACGCATCTGCAATAGTAACTTTTCTGGATCCTGATACAAAACCAAATTTCTTGAACCACGTGTTTCACAAAAGGGTTAAAATTTATTTAGTATGCCAATGTAATGAAATACTGCAAAAGCCAGAAATTTCACCAGCAAATAAAAAGGAAAAGATTGCAGAAACAGACACACATTTACTATCTGTTAGCGGAACCTTAATTGACAGAATCCATGAAAGTTCTTTTGGTTTCTAGCAGCGATGAAGAGTCTTATGAATATAAGACAGAATACACTTTGTCATTGATAGATGATTTTCAAAAGCGAAAATCTTGGAATCGGATAAAGATCCTTTGGTTTGATGGCGTGATAATATTGTAAAAGTTTTTCACATCTTGCAAAACTCGGCAGGGAATACTTAGCATGCCCTTCAAAAAGTGTAGCTGGCGAGCATCTTTTCAGCGATGCAGATCTCATTTACGAAGAAAATAGAAGAAAACTCTCCCTTTAAAGGGCTCAGAAGCTTTAGTTTTTTTAACATAATTGGCGCATCTTGAGTTTCACTTATTACACTTATTATGTCACTGAGCACATGTTGGCCAAACTAATGAGTTCATCACCAGTGTTTTTTAACGCAAAATCCACGTAAAACAGGTATATATATATATATATATATATATATATATATATATATATATATATATATATATAATATATAATTATCAATTCCACCATATATATATATTATATATATATATATATATATAATATATATAATATTATATATATAATATATATATATATATATATATATAAAACAACTCCAGGAAGGGCTTTCGCCCCTGTCAGTTGTCAACATTTTGGCCCAGAACTCTTAACCCTAGAGCTTTTAGAAAACCATTTTTTCGCAATTGTTTCCGATGCAGTTTACACTGGTTAATACTTACTCTCAGGAGGGTTTTTTCGCCCCTTTCAGTAGATTAGCATCTTCCTTTCATTAGGCTTTCAAAATCGTTTCACCCAGAGGTCTCCAGAGGATCTTGCTTCTAGGCGCATAAGATTCTAACACTGGTCCAAGAGTAATACAAGAAAAAGGAAAAGGAACCAGTTGCTAGCCTGTCGCCCCCTATAACCATGCGAAGAAAATCTTCCCTTGTCCTGACAGCTACGAAACTTTCAACCTTCTTATATATATATACGGTATATTATATATATATATATATATAATATATATATATATAATATATATATTATATATAATAATATATATATATAATATATATATATATATATTATATATAATATAATATATATAATATAATATTATATATATATATATATAATATATATATATATATAATATATATATATTATATATATATATATATATATATAATATATATATATAATATAATATATATATATATATATATATATATTATTATGAGTACTTGGGCTAAGACTCTAAAATCCTCATCCTCAATCCGCGATAGTGATTTTTACTATCAGCATCCGCGGCATAGTCAAAAATCCCCATCCGCTACATCTATGTAAAGACATAAGATGCCCAGCACAGTGCAACAACATGACAAACAGAATATAATTTTAGTTTGGAAACAAATGCAATGAACCATATAGCAATTATTTTCCATTTTTATTATAAAAACAGCCATTTTAAAATTAATAGTTTAATACTTTACAGTTTCAAAATGATAATATAATAATAATAATAATAATAATAATAATAATAATAATATAATAATAATAATAATAATAATAATAATAATAATAATAATAATAATAATAATAATAATAATAATTCTATAAATTTTCGGCTCCGACTCTAACTCCGACTCCCCTTACACAGGAATTTTCGACTCCGACTCCGACTCCACTTGCACAGAATTTTCGACTCCGACTCCGACTCCGACTCCTGGAAAATTGCACGACTCCACGACTCCGACTCCACGACTTCGACTCCGCAACCCTGAAATATAGTGTCAGAACGGAACAGCATAATAACGCATTTTTCCAACATTTTTCTATGATAAACCATAGAATTAATTATGTGTCGTCAAGTGAGATCATTAAATCATCTTCCATAATCTCAAGAAATATTATTGAATCCCCATTAATCAAAATTACTTTCGCTACAAATGTAAATGTTAGCCAAGGACAATATAGTTTGGATAATTTCTTAATCACTTTTTTAGCTAAGTATGACATTAGAGACATAATTTAGCAATTCTATTTGTTCTGTGATATTTGTCTGTGATAGCTTTGTTTTGATTGCTTTTAGTGTTTTAATTTTTAATTTTGATTATTATTATTATTATTATTATTATTATTATTATTATTATTATTATTATTATTATTATTATTATTATTATTATTATTATTATTATTATTATTATTACTATGTTATTTATGTTGTTTTTGTTATTGATGTTATCATTATGATTGACACTATTATTAAATATGAACCTTGTTTAATTTTTTTTTTTTTTTTTTTTTTTTTTTATTTGCATTATTTAATTTTCATTTTTGGTTATTTTATTGTTATTGTTTATAATGATGTTTTTATTTTGATTATTTTTTTTCTACAGATAGTTTTATGAATATTCTTTTTTTAATATTGATTTGTTTAATTTTTACTTTTCTGTTGTTATTTACATTTTTTTAATCTTATTTTTAATAATTTTATTGCTATTTTTTTTTAATTCAGATAATATTGTTATTGTAGTTGTTTGAAGTTATTTACATAATTCTGATTGTTTTGAATTAAAAATTAGTTTTGGTTGGATGTGACTTTTTTTTGGGCTATTGATTTGTGACTTTTTGAAATAACAATTGTTTTAACCGAGTTTTAATCTAGTTCTGTTTTTTGTAAAATTTCTTTGTTACACCTTGAAAATGTGTAGAAAAATACACGAAAGTGCTTGGTGACACCCTTTTTTATTATTTTCCTTGTGTTTTATGCAAAGTGTATTTCTCGTGCATAAGAAAATAGATTTTAATATATATATATATATATATATATATATATATATATATATATATAATATATATATTATATTATATATATATAATATAATAATATATATATATATATATATATATATATTATATATATATAAAATACAAATAGATATAAAATAGATAAATATATATATTATAAATGTTAAATATATAAATATATATATATATATATATTATAATATATATATTATATATATATATATATATATATATATATATATATATATATATATATATATATATATATATATATATTATATATATATATATATATATATATATATATATATATATAGTATTAGGGCCTCGATTTTATAAATTTGGGGGTATTTGTTTTTTTGTTTTTTTTTGTATCCCCACCTCACCTGTTACCCTCACCTTTGATAACCTAATCTCGTCGATAAACGTGGTTACATGGCTATGACTCACCATTAAGGGATGCCCACCCCATTTTGTTATAATTTTCCGTACGCCCTTAGGGTACGTTAGAGAGTAGGTTAAGGGTGGAAACTTGGTATGCTTATAGGTGATGGCGTAACCTCACCGCAGATAAGGTCACATATGTTTTGTAGTGGTCAATCTGATTTGATATGGGAGGAGGTACTTCTAAGAGAGTAGGTAAAAGGTTGAAACTTGGTATACTAATAGGTTACGTATATTTGTGTCAAAGGGTTATGGTTCAATATCTGATGAGGTAATTCTTAAAGAGTGAGTAAAGGGTTGAAGCTTGGTATACTTATATGTGACGATGTAATTTCTTAATAGTCGAAGTTACATGATGTTGCATCCCACCGAAGCTTTAGGATCTTCTTTTTAAAAGTTAGAGAGTAGGTAAAGGGTGGTTGAAACTTGGTATACTTATAGATGATGACGTAACCTCTTTGTAGACGAGGTTACATATGTTTTGTAACGATGCAGCTGGTTCGATCTCTGAGGAGGTACTTCTTAGAGATGTCATATCCCTTTCAAATTTTGCAATCCTCCTTCCAACGTTCCTGTGCTGTTGCGGCATGCAGGTTC